>JAWDEX010194795.1:0-12250 GCA_035221805.1 Trichilia hirta
AGAGACTTTGAATCAAAGAACTACCTCTTCAAAATAAGTAAGTTCACTAAGAAGACCAGAAAGAAGCTGTCTAAGCTTTTCAATTTTCTTCTGGGTATTGCCTCGTACATTTCCAACATCTCTCATTATAGAACACAATTGAGCAGTCAGTTCAGTCTGGCGCACCAGACTCTGCCATAATTTGGATCCATCCTCTCCATCGACACCAGGTGTTGACTGTTACAAAGAGAATGCAATCACTGAACTGTAAAATTAATCTCATCTAGAAGCCGTTTGTTTACATTCTTAGTGTTGACAAGGTGGACTAATATTAATAAAGCATCAATTCCAGATATCAATTCTATTCATCACAAGGAACAGATGTTCCATGCAGGCTAACCAGTATTTGAAACTTGAAAGTCGTATGATTGTCTGCTGGTACACCTACACTCATTATACTTTAGTACTATAATTTTTTGTAAATCTGCAGCATCAATGTACCAAAATATACAGGTGCTAAAGCAATATATAATTAAGAAATCACACCTTCAAACTTTCTTCCAAGATCTCATGTGTAGAATAAAAACGTTTGGCATGCACAGGATCATGAAACTCCACAGAAACATACCAGCGAAGAAAACTAGCCAACTCAATGTTGTGTGAAGCTGCAACAGTTTAAAAAAATAATCTCAAAAGCTATCCAGTTAATTGTAAAATAAATAAAATGTAGCCCTAGAACATTTAAAGTCGTGTTCATGCACACACACAAAATTTAAAATTTTAAAGTGCTTACAGCGTTGTACAAGAAATTGAGAAAGGCGAGATTTGTCAGAGCGCTCAAACCGAAGAGCCTGAACCAGTTGCAGTAAGTAACACTGGAGTTCTTCATCATCAGCTCTTTCAAGAATACTGACAGCATAAGCACGAACCTGTTAAAAAGTGGGGTTGCAATCATGAATTATTGACTCTGGATGAGGTGTTTAAATGATCATCATTATTTTAAACAAAAATAAGCTGTGTACAATTTCTATTTCCAGAACTGTAAAACATTTCCAAAAGCTGTTATCATAATTGTAACCACACCAGGCAATTTCAATTTCTGTTTCTAGATTTTCTGAGCTTCAATACTTTCCCAAATCAAGTAAAACCAGTCTAAGCACCCAAATAGAGCTCCCTTCAAGGTCTTGACCAATAGAAAGGACATTTAAGTTTGAAAAGACTTTTTCATACAATAATTGGTGATCTTCCTTGTCTATCTTCATTATTGTGAGGATGCAGGGTAGAGAACCTAACCCTAAGATAACTAATATTTCTCTTAGACAAATCCACCAAGTTCACGAATCCTCTCAGTCAGAAGAAAAAAATGGTATTGTACAAGTAAATAACCCCAATTCCCTTCTAATTAATTTCTTGTCAAATAAAGAACCCACGGCTGTATAGACCAAATCTTTCGATACAGATTTATCTTTAAAGATGGCATTATAAGCACCAGAGTTATCTTCAAAATGTGCCTACCTCTTCACTCTCAAAGACAGGTGAAAGAAGCTCCAATGCATCACAGACATCAATCATTTCCCACCTACCCATCAGTTCTAAAGCTTGCTTTGCTTCCTGTAGTCAGCATCAGTATAACAATCTTCAGAAATTTGCCAATATTGAGCAACAATATTAAGCATGAATCAGATTTAGCATGCCAATTCAACCCAAAAAAGATGGCACATCAGAGAAAAAAAAGACTATCAAAAATGTACTTCTTGTTGAACTTAAAAAACAGATCTGCTCAGAAGTTATTACACTACATAGAATTTTTGGGTCTGCTAAATTCAAAAAGGATGAATGCAATATAGAAAGCAAACTTTCAGAGTTGTTGAAATGGAGAAACAAATACAGAAATAAGTGAGTATGTGGAAACCGTATGACCCAGAAAACTTTTGTCCACAAGGGAAACATTTGAAACCAAAACAAGCAAGAGCATATCCCATGGCAGAAACTCTTGCTTTTGAATGTTGCAAGCACTGTTAAAAGTAACAGAATAGCAACAAACCTCAATTAGTTCTATTTTCAGCCCATTTCAGAATATCGTCCAATTTACAAGGTAATCTTTCAGAACATCTCATGAAAGAGCATTTACTCATGGCACAAACTTAGCATGTCAGGTAGGCATTCATAATTTTTCTCAAAGATATCCCACAAACACAGAAATGGGCAGGAATACAAGAATTACATCCAAAAACTTAATAAAGATTTGAGTAGAGAAATAGGAACAAGATTGATGCATCATACAATTAGTGAGCCAATAAGTTAATAGTTATAAGAGAGACAAGAACAAGAGAATGCTGACTTGAACATCACTCCATTCAACACTTCGGAGGAACTTTGTAAGAGCCTTCTTCTCAGACATCAATGAGAAACGAAATTTCCAAAAGAGTTGTTTTTCATCTCCGCTCAAGGTCCATGTGGGTGGATATTTTAGAATCCGTTGTATTGACCTTGCAATCAAGAAGTACACATAATCACATACTTCTCAAGCCTTAAAAAATCAATTGACGAATAGCATGGAAATATTTTTTACCATAGAATATTAATGAAATAGCATAAATCAAACTGTAAATTTCAAGCTTTGCTAACTGAAATTGAGAAATATATATTTTGAAATTTTGGTGACAGAATTCTAAGCTTACTTCCGTTCATTAGAGCTTGGTTTAAGGTCCCTGTCAATAATGCCACGAGTTAAACTCCTGGCCAGTTTTAGTTGCTTGTGCTCTGAGGGATTTATCTTTCCTACTTCTGGGTCCCAAACAGTGACAAGTTCATTTGTTGAAGCTATAGGAGTAGGTAATAGGAAATTTGCCCCCGATTCCTACATGCCAAACAAAAGCAAAGTCACCACAGTTAATATTTTGGTCAACATGATGAAATTTGTGTGCATCAGTAACTATAATTCTTAGTATGGTAAAATATTACATCATAGATAGGGAATTTCATATAATGGGTCAGAGACTAATTGAAAGACAAATACTACTTTATGATCCAGTATCAGAATCCAGCTTTTAAATAGCAGATATAATACAATCATCTATGATATCAAACCTAAATTAAGATAATGTTTAGATAAACAAGGTCAACCTATGACATTTCTTCAAATCATCAATAGAGGTTGGGGTTAGCTATCATTAAATTGATATATTTTATATATTAGTCGCAGCACATCAAGTCATATGAGAGAATGAAATTCATTATAACAAAACTTGTATAATGAACATATATAATTTAAAAAGTAAGTAAAAACCACGTAAATAGGAAAAAAAATCAATTTTACACTGCTATTTTTGTGAAGGTTATATAGTATGTGAACAAATGCAACAAAAAATTGAATCAATAAGCATTTGATAATTGCAGATGGTTACCACCTGAAAGACTACTCGGTGTTCAAAACTACAGAAATCAACAACCAAGTATAAATAAGAATTTCCATTTCGAACGCTTTCTTGCTCTTTAATTCTCTCTATGGATCTGAACGTGAGTCGATCTAGCCAATCAGTGCGCTGAATCTGTCCTCTTTCATATTTGTTTACAAGCTTTTCCAAACGCTCCATCTCCCCACACTCATTCCTAGGAACCTATTGAGGATAAAACAGTGTATGGATTAGCAAAACCAACCATTTAATAAAAATACCATATTGAAACAGTGACCATTTAATAAACTTATTTATTCATTGATGATTAGGAACCTTCCCCGGAGTAGTTGTAGGCAGTGATCCATCTGCCTCTTTTCCTGGCCAAAGCCTAAGCTTTTGCTTCCCAGTTTTGAGCTGCTTTTTACTGTTAAAGAGAAGTATGGTAGCCCCACCAACTAATCCTTCGTCTTTCCCACATGAAACATCCCAAACCTGAATTTCAGAGGGCATCGAGAATAAATAAAGTGCCAGCTCCTAACTATGAAACAGAAACGTGTTTGACCAAATCCTGAAACTCCTACCGTAAACAATGTAATAGAAACAAATTAAATGAAATTTTTAACTCACCATTAGTAAATTAAAACTGACTTGGAAACACCAATATGCATATACATGCAAAAACACACCCACCAAATTCACTTGAAAACACCTAAAAGGAAATAGTGATATTGCTAACTCACTGTTAAAGCAAGTTCTGAGTGTGCAGTTAAATCCCGATATTTAGTACTCAATGTGATAAGTTGGTTCCAGCAATATGTCGGTCCCATAGATTCCAACCTGGTATCGAAAAGAAAAATTAATATATAGGAATATTGCACCACTATTTTAAAGAAGATAAAAAATAGCTTAAGTAAAGACATTATCTATTTCCTATGTATTCGGTTCGAATCATCCTTTGTTAGAATGACCATTCAAAAGGAAATTATCAAAAATTTGAACACAATCGAGCAGTAAAGTGGTGAAACCTTGTTCTCATCGGAAGGCCAAACGGTGCACCATCAATGTACAATGCACACTCAACATACAGCTCCGGTCTTCTCTCCTCAGCAGCGGAATCAATTCCTGAAAAAGAATATGGAGTCAAAATTCCAGCAATGTTAGCAAAATACCGATTCGCATAAAATTCAATAAAAGTTAACAAGCACTCAGCACTATTACTAAAAAAAAATTTACCACTCCGCTCAAGCTTTAAGTGCGACGTTTTCGCGAGAAACTTGTACAATAATTTAAAAATCAATTGAGCGGAAACTAAAAGTAATACCTGAATTGGGAGAACTTATAGAAGGCAAAGTTCCTTCCAATCTCTCCACACGAAATGTTACTGGTAGATTGATGTCACACGACAAGAAGAACCTAAACTCGTTTCCACTCATCGCTTATTTTTGCTTCACAGGCTGCGAATTATCATAATTAAAGATTTCGGAAGAATCTTTCGGCGCCTAACAGTTGGCAGTCTCGTTAAAATTTCAGGCGAGGTACCGCGTAAAAGACACAAGCGGAGATGAATGAATTGTTTCCTTATTTGGGGAATGGAGGAAAACCATTAATCAAATTCGTACGAGCCGTATTGCGTTTTATCAAATCAGGGCACACGACCTATTTTTTTGATTTCATCCCTTTTAAAAAATCAAAATCAGCGAAACACTACGGGGCAAAATCGACAATTTAAATGTTCGCTCTGGTATAATTGGGAAAGTAGTAGTTTTTGACAGTCCTTCAAATTTCCATGTATTAAATCAATAGAAAAAAGTGGTGCTAAATATTAAAAAAAGAAAAAAGTTGTACGAACTGCTGCCTATAATTTGACGTGATAAATTATTATTAGTTGATACAAAAACAAAATTAATATAATTAATATTTATAAATATTATAGATTATAAGACAATTAATTTGATTGTGCTACGTTAATTTGTACACAAAAAATTATATATCTAATACTAAAGAGCATCTTATTCTAAAAGAAGCAAGATAAATAAAAAATTGCACAAGTATAATTTAATATAAGAAGTAAGATAAATGAAAAATAGTACAAGTATAATTTAATGGACTGATACTTCAATAAATGTTTTTAAAATTATAGAGATTATGAGAATTATTACAGTTAATTTAGAATTGCTATTATTTATAAAATAAGCTACTGTTGTGTTGATAAAATAATTAGCTCTTAAAAAAAATAACTGAGTGTTTAATTAATTGTGCTATTACAAGTATTATGTATTTTAAAAGTTGAGTATGAGTGTATGTTAAATTTAAGAATTAAAATACTGCGACAATGTATAAATATATTATTTTTATTTATAAAATTATTATAATAAATTTTTAAAAAATATAATTTTTAATAATATGATATAGTTATTGCAATTTTAACCAACTCTTCTCTAATATACTAAAATAGCAATATATAAAATATAATATTATAATTTATAAAAAAATCTTGCATCAAAATAAATTAATTTACTTGATAAAATTTTAGTATTCTTTATATGTGATTGATTAAAAAATTTTATAATATAATAATAAAAAATAATATAAATAGAGTTTATGAAAATATTAGATATAATTATTTTTTATTAAAATTTTAAAAATTATATTTAATACATTCTTAAATTATTTGATAATTTTTTTTTTAAAACAAGCCCTCTCTTACTTCTAAAAGTTTTGCTAAAAAATAAATATTTATTTATTTATTTAAATTCCCAAACACTCCTCTACACGCGCACTTTCAAATATTTTTATCAAATGCAAATTCATCTTAAATACGAAATAAGTTGCTTCCTGTTTTCAAATATTTTTATCAAATACAAATTCAAACAGATTTTTGAGTTGAATAAGTTAAACTACAGGGAACTAGCGCTAGATAAAGAATGTCCTGATTTGATAAAATGAAAAGCCACAGAAACGGAGTTGATAAAAACCCACAGCATGCATGGGATTTGGCTGAAGTGTACAGAGTTGGGTCCACGGAAATTCGTTGACTGATCTGTTTAGTTTATATATGAAGTTAGCTTTGTCTGTCTACGAAGCACGCCAACAGTGCTAATACGAAGGTCATTACGGCATTCGAACCTTATGTAGGAAAAATTTAGAAAAAAAAAAAAAATGGTCTGCAACTAGATTAAAATTTATTTACTAATCAAAAAACAAAAGATTATTTAATTTGGAAATTAAAAACAGATAATTTTGGTTCAATGAACTGATGGAAGTCATCTACCAATATTGAATTGCATTCCAAGTTCATTATGTCCAACTGGCTACTAAAGAAAGAACGCAATCAGGGAAAACCGAAACAGACATTGTTTGTAGACATTCAATCAACAACTGCTGTCACATTAAAAGAAAAGGATTGCCTGGATTACAATAATTCATTCAGAGACTAGTTGATCAATTTGACACTTCACAAAGTATAGCACATACCAAAAATAAAATACATATCCAAGTATTAATCTGGTCTAAGGTTTTGGAGGAAACTTAGAGAAATCTGGGCGTCTGCGTTCCACATATGCTGTCTTCCCCTCATTGCCTTCCTCGGTGCCATAAAATATGAGAGTGGCATCTCCACCAAGTGCCTACATGCGATATAAAACAACAGTGTAGTTTAGTATACATGCAGTTTCATTCTCTGACATGTTTTATTTTTAAAACTCCACTGGAACCCACCGGATTCAATACATTCATGAGTTCTACAATTGTGTATCCAACGGATTGTAATAGATTGTAGGTCATAAATACGTACTTATTTAACTTCATTTATGAATTGAATATACCTGGAGTCCAGCATGGCCATCATCAACTGCATTTAGAGCGGATTTGAGCACTCTAATTGCGGTTGGGCTGTTTCTTAAGATTTCACGACACCATTTAATTGTTTCTCGTTCTAAGTTCTCCAACTGGACAGAAGAAAAGAAAACTAAATGGTACGCATAACACATACTTAACCACAAAATAGTTGAGTGAGCGATCAGCAAGGAAAGAGATATGAAGTTGGGGATTCAAGGAGTTATTAGCATTTTCATGAGGGCACATCGAGTACACCACAATGAAACTCACTGGTACAACAGTGTTGACAAGCCCCATTTTCTCTGCTTCCCCAGCTGTGTAAAACCTTGTCAGAAACCACATTTCACGTGCTTTCTTAGGCCCGACCTATACAACCAAAATCACGAATTAAAATTTTGCATAATCGAAGATACCAGAAGAAATTCTGCTCATCCTCCAATTGACATTACATGATCGACCAAGCTACCACTGACTGTGTAAGAGGAAATGGTTAAATCTTAGAAGCTTACTTATCGTAAGGACAATAGAAGTTGATGATATATAACTATCAAGCATATCAAACATTCCTTCCACAGTGCTTACCAATCGGGACATGATGGAACTTCCATACCCAGCATCAAAGCTTCCAACCTGCCTTATCCACAGAAATGGAAGAAATTGCGTTTAACATCGGTTGCATGAAATCATAAGCGGGACATGAATTTATATTGTTAGTGCATAATAAAATGTTGGTGTAGCGTTTGGAAAAAGCTTTAACCAGATAGTGTCATTATCCCCTAAACCGAGAAAACAGGTCAGTGACCAAGGCAGCAGTTTTTCTTGTGAACCTTAATATGCTCAATCAATCCAGCACACTAGATAAAATTCAACAAATAACTAGAGATAATGGGATAAGACATAAGCACCTTAGGACCAGTTTGGCCAAAAATAGCATTGTCTGCTGCTATGGTAAGATCACAAACCATGTGTAGCACATGTCCTCCTCCAACAGCATAACCTGCAACCTGATTTAGAAATAAAAGATAAAACACAAACCAAGAAAAATGAATAAAACAATTTGAACTCGCTTTACAAACTTAAACTTCAGCCAATTACATGTATCTTGGCACTACACAGAGTTCAATGCTATCAATCTAACGCTAACTTCTGAGAAATGCTATCTACATAGCACAAGACATACCATTGCTATAACTGGTTTGGGAAGGCGCCGAATTTGAAACTGCATCATCATAAAAGATGAAATAATTTAAAATGAGCACTTAAGCAAAAAGAATAGGATGGGTTATTGCTAGAGGCATCTAGCATGGAGATCAAAACACCAGAAGTTCATGATAGGTTAATAATTGTCAATCAGTATGCATTTGAATTACTACAAATAGGATTCCGAATATGGAGCGAATGAAAGTGTTCAAGGGGAAAGGGAAGCTTCCACCAAATTTTGGTTGGGAGTGGGGCCTCAGAGGTTAGTGCAAGGACATGTTACAGTATTTAAGCATTCTAGGAGTAAATATAATACCTGCAAATCTAAGACATTGAGACGACCAAAATTGTCATAATCAGCATAACCATCTCTGGTTCTCAATGCCTGGTCGCCACCACTGCAAAAGGCCTTTGTTCCCTGCAACAACATGTTTGTGACAAAAAGAAATCAATACAACTTCCATAGAAACATGGAAAATGTATGATCCTGAATATGACACTGGGATTCACAAAGTTGTACTTTCAATGATATCTGTAAGAAATCTGAACAACCTACAATTTTACTTTGTCAACAAAAAGATGCTAACAATTCCAAAAATGGATTCTTCCTTTTGAGAATTTAATAAGATTTTCACTTGCTTTCCTATGAAAAAGAATGCCCTTTATTATATACATACCCTTCATTGAGGTTGAAAGCAACATGGAAATGGACTCAAGCCCAAAGGACTCTAGCCAAATAAACCCAAGCTCAAACTCAGCATTTGTGATTCAAAACAGAAGCAATGACCTGGTGGTGTGTACAACATTCTATAATAGCTTTTGCACTGGCAGTGAGTGTGTGCAGAATTCTGTTGTAACAGAATTTGATCAAGCAATGGAAAATGGCACACATATGCACCAAAAGAAGATTTCTTAGAATAGGTTTCTTGCTTTCCAATTCTTTGTCTGTGTATAAACCCAATATTCATTCATTTGTAATTTGAGAAGTTGTACCACAATATTTCATCTTAGTGAAATACAGGGCGTAGTGTACAATTTTTCCAAGTTTCAATGTAGACAAACCATTGTTACAAAATATAATGTAATCAAATGATAAGCAAAGATGTTAAAAAAAAATTATGAGACCTTTTAGCGTTGCCTCTAAGCATTAACAGCTCGTAGGTAAATATAATTTGCAGAAGTATGATCTGGTACTAGAGATCTATAAAATAAAAACATATATGAAAGATAAATAATGGATTAAAATGAGTAAATTCAAGGGGCTCATTCCAGATGATTAAACGATTAAATTCCACCACTTTTGAGATGACAGGTTGTCATCTGTCCTGCATCTATTTACACTCTTCATGGATTTTCAAGTTTTTTGCCATTAGTACATTCTAAAAAGTAACATCTATTTACACCTTGAATTCTTTTATTGATGCATTACCTTCTTAAGAAATCAGTCGGTCGTGATTGCTTGCAGTTATGAATGCAAGTAAAAATCAGTACACAAAAGAACTGTGCTTAAAGCAAGGAACTGAACTTGATACCTTCCCAGTAAGAATAATGACTCCTACCGAACTATCATCTCTAGCATCATTAAACGCGTGAATGAGCTCCTTAACTGTCTGAGGCCGAAACGCGTTTCTTCTCTCCGGCCTATTAATCGTAATCTAAATTACACACAAACCAAAAAAAATTAATAAGAAACACTTTCTGTCTCTACGAACTATTGACTATCTTACCTTGGCGATCCCTTCCCCGACAGCTTTTTCATAAATAATGTCGGCGAATTCCTTGCCAGACTCGTCACATGAAATTCTCCAAACGACATCGTGGCACGGCACTTCACCGTGTATCCGGTGATAGCTATCATTCATCGAGGCATTATTTAAGACAATGGAACCGCAATTGGTATCCGTATTCATAACCGGGACAAGATGGTTGGCAACAGCGCCCATTCTCCTTCTCGCGGAGTCCATCACCTTTGCTGAAACTTGCGCCATTGGAAGGTCAGTGTGAAGCTCTAGACTGTAACAAGGCTTGTGAAAGATAATTACATTGAGGATTGGCCTATCTAAATTTTGAAATAGCTTCAACGATAAAAGGAATCGCATTGTTTATTGAAAATGTCATATGTTGTCCATTTTGACTTGGGAGCCACTGGATAAGATGAGCCTGACCAAGTCCAAATGGTTGTCCAAGTCTCAGAGCGCAGGTGCGCGCACAGAACTCGTATTTTTTTTAAGCGACGCTTGAAACGGTGCGTTTGGTATAAGACGTCAAACAAACCTACGTCATTTTGATATTAGCGGGAGAAAATGGAAAAGTAAATTTACAAAAATAATCACATGTAAAAACATTTTTTTAAAATTAATTATGTTGAAAAAAATATTTGTTTTTAACAAAATATACGCTTTTTTACACATGAAATCCACGATTTTGAGTGTGATATATGCCTACTCGACATTTGTAATATTAAATTAAATTTAATATTATAACTGTTTACTTAATATTAATCTTTAATTTTTATCTAAAATTATCTAATATTAATCTTTTATCTTATTCTTTGAATTATAAATTATTTAAATTATTTAATAATTTAATTTTCAAATTATTTAAATGTAATTAATTTGTGTAATAATATAATTTAACTTAATTTTTAACTTAGCTTTTAATTAATTTTAAATTGTTTCCTAAATAAATTAAATTATTTTCATTAAAGTTTCGAGTAAGGCATGTCTTTCTCGAATGTTGTTTAAATTTGTTAATTTAATTTTTAAATTATTTGATTTTAAACTTTTAAATTATTTTTAATTTAATATTAATTAAATTTATTAGTTTTTATCTAATATTAATCTTTTCTTAATCTTTAATTATTATTATATAATATTAATTTAATCATTATTTAAAATGATCTAATATTAATATTTATCTTATCTTTTAACTTATAAAATATTAAAACGTAATTAATTTATGTAATAATGTAATTTAACGTAATTTTTAATTATTTTTTAAAAAAATTAAATTATTTTAAAGTTTCAAGCAGGGCATCCTTTACACATTTGTTGTTTAAATTTACTAATTAATGTTTTAAATTATTTAATTTTTAATTTTTAAATTATTTAATTATTTTTAATTTAATATTAATTAAGTTTATTAGTATTTATCTAGTATTAATCTTTATCTTAATCTTTAATTACTATCAATATTAATTTAATCTTTATTTGAAGTTATATGATATTAATCTTTATCTTATTTTCTAATTTATAAATTATTTAAATTTAAAACTTTTTAGAAATTATTTTTATATTTAATTACTACTTTGAAACTTTATAAAAAGTAATATGTCCACAACTCTCTAAAACTTTTTAAGTTAGAAAATTGGCTACAAGAATCTAGAAGTCATATGAGAGCCAACTATATGGCTCAATTATAACCACATATTATAGTAGAAATTTAACTATAAATAAGAGTTACCCCCTTATTTGGACATACTTAAAAACACTAACTTAAGTATTTGTATTTAAGAGTATAAGAGATACTTTAAGCAATATAGTGTAATATTTTCTTACAAGTCTTTTTGTGTTGTTTTCTTTAGTCTACATTTGCCTACATTCGACCTAAAGGCTAAACTTAGGCATACAATCGTAAGTATTTTGCCTAAGATCGTGCGGTGTGTTTAATTTAAGAGTTTAAGCACGTGACAGTTAGTATCAGAGCCTAAATTGCTAGTGGTGCTACTTAATGGTAACTTAATCTGATGTTGTTAGCTAGCAAGTTGAGGGGCAAATGGCCCGTGGTACTAGTAAAGGTAAGAGAGAAAGTTAGAGAGGTAACTCAAGGGATACGCT
>JAWDEX010194816.1:0-12249 GCA_035221805.1 Trichilia hirta
GCTCTTCCGATCTGCAGTGATGACTAAGTATAGAAATTTCCTCGTCATAAAAAAAAAAAAAAAAAATGTCTGCGTAGTTTATTATATGGTTAAATGTATAAATTGTTAATTTGGATGTTATATTTTACTTTGGTTGAGTAATTAAATTTTAGCGAAGTTTTTTTTTTTTTGGAAGGTGTAAAATATGTTAGTAAAACCAATGAAATCAAAACTCAAAATTTGGCTGCCATTGAATCCAGCTGCCTCATCGTCTCGCATTCAAGGATTTCGGCTAGCAATTAGGTTGCATCACTTGACAAAACAACATCCAGGGCAGCCGTGCATCCGACAACCGTGAAGCAACAGCTTCGAGTTTCGACGGCATGGTTGAATCTTGGCTTCTCGTCAATTCACGCCATCTGCTTCGCCGGTGGTTTCGCCTACGAGGATGGTGACTGGAAGATGCGGTGTTGAGTAGTGGTGGTGTAGGATTATTAAGTTAGCATCATGTAAACACATTTGATTTTTCAAGAACATAAGCATTTTATTCAATAAATCATAATATATATCAATATAAATAGGAAATTAAACTAGAATTTAGCATTATACCAACTTTAAAAGCTTATAGTTAATGAAAATTAGACTAAAAACCTTTTGAATCCTCGACAATATGTACCTCAAAGCAAATAGTGTACGAAACTGAAGTATGATTTAAACATATTCACAAGCATTAAACATTGAATAGATCATTATGCGGAAGAAAATCAACATAATCAACATACTTCCAACCATTGAGCTTTCTAAATTTAAAGATGATTTTAAGATACTTTCAAACAATTCTTATTTTCTTATGATAGTGTAAGTAACTGAATAAAAAACTTAGTTTGCTTAGGAGTCTCAAAACCTTCTAATATATATATACACTCTTTCCATCAAAAAGTGTGGTGATAGTTTCAAATACGTGAAAGATAGATGGAATTATGTGCCACTAAATGTCAACAAGTAGCAAACCTAAATTGACTTTAAGCCACTCTAAAAATAATAGGATAACAATTACCCCCCAAATAGCTTAGCTTACGTAATTTAACTTTTAACTCTTAAGGTAATTTTAGGTAGCTTAACTTTAGAAAAGTTAGAATACTTTAAGTGACTTAACTTTATGCTACTTTCCAATAATTAAAAGTTATGATCGAATATTAAGGAGCTCGCCAAATATTAAGGAGCTCAGAGAAAGAGAGTTTTCTTTTATTTTGATCTTATCCTCTTTTAAAAATAAAAAATAATCATGTATGCATGCGCACATACGCACACACTTATATTATTCGGTCCAATATTATCCCAGAAGGTGTTAACCCTCAATGAATAATGTTTTCTCTCTTTCGAACCTTTTTTAATGCCTAAGGCTATTGATGTGACCATATAGGATCACTATAGATTAACTATGAGCTTGATTTATACTTTTTGAAAACTTAACTATTATAGTTAGCATCTAATAATATACTATATTTTTTAAATTAAAATAAAAAAATACTTCATCAAATCCATTTTAAATTATAGGTACCATGTAGATAATTTTCTTTCGTTATTTAATCTTAATCAAATAAATATTCATAACATATCAAAACACTAAAGTTAATATATCCATAAATCATTAATTAATATATTTTGAACTCATCATTACAAACTTTTTTGTATGAATTTTAATCTATTTTGGCCAAAAGTTGGTGTTTCAAATATTTATTAATGTTCATATAAGAACTCGAATCTAAATAGAGTAAGTATTCCAATCGTATAAATCAAACCAATAGATCCTATTTTGATTGTCATTTTTCTCTACATATAAACAACATATGATTAAACTAACTTTAATATATAAGATATAATTAGTCTAACTTATACATCATATAAACTGTAATATTCGTTATTTTTGAACTAAGGACCTTTTGTTCATTTTGTCATTGAAGGGCATTTTTATCATTTTTATCATACGAGCATACAGACTTAACATATGTGTTAATGAGATAATATTGAAGTATGTATTGGTACTGTATATCCTAAAACTATTCATGCTATTGATTGGGTATTTTACGTTAAATTACTGATAGAATAAAAAAATTATTTTTTATTCATATGTGTAAGCTACTTTCTCTTTCTAATAATACTAATGATTAAGTATGCATATAAATTAATTAAATAATTTAATTATCTAAAAAAAAATTTACGAAAGTAATATCGACTGAGCAATAATATTACACAATAAAAATACTAAATATTTTTGATAAATATTATAAAATAATATTAGTATGAGTGGTAAGATAGTCATATCATTAGAATATTAGTATAAAATAATAATTAAAAAATTATTTTTTTGACATGACTAAAGTTATGATAAATCATAGAAAGTATATTATTAATGATTTATCATATAATTATACTAGTCTGTTAATTACTTCTCAAGCTTGAAATGTTATAGTCTTTAATCGGTATAGACGCACATGATTTATATAATGTATAAATATGAGACTAATCATGTATACATGAGTCGATCTTGTTATGTGTTATTTATATAAAAAAATAAATGACTGATAGATGGAATATATTAACTCGATACAAAAAATTTCAAGGTTCTATTGACTTTGTCTATATTTGAGTTCCAAGTTGGTTTTAAAAAATATTTAAAAATAAAATTTTTGACCAAAGTATGAATGATATACAAAATGTTCGTAGTGACAAATTTAGAACGTATTAACTGATTATCTATATATGACTAAATTTAAGATTTTAAAATTCATGAATCCTAATTTAGTTAGGATTAGATGAACAAAAAGAGATTATTCATATCGAACATATAATTAAACATAAAAGATTCGATAAAAATTTTTTTTGTTATGGTTTAAGGACTATAGTATGCTGCTAGAGGTTAATTATAGTCACTAAGTACTCAAATTATTCAAAACTAATTCAAGAAGATCTATTTTAGCTCACAAGTAACACTATAATGAACCTAGGAGGTCATAACCAATAATTTATGTTCTTTTTTACTATAAGAGAGATCAAATATTATCTATAATAGAGTTAGCACTCTTACAAATAATATTATGTCAAAAAATATAAGTAATTTACATATTAAATATTTTAACAAACCTTATAAATTAACTCGAATGTGACTTAGAGTGAGTTATAATATTTTATTAATATTTAGATATAAAAATAGAATTAAAATAATCTTGGTTAAAGTTTATGTGACTAGCTTAGAAACTATTTTATAATAAATTGCCAAATAAAGGCAAAATAGTTATTTTACTTGGTACTATTAGAAAATTTCTAAGAGAAGTTTTAGACTCATTTGTCTTTGAATATATTATCAAGGATATTTTAGTAATTAATCCAAAAATATAAATATTGGTCATTTTCAAGTATCTTGTGAATTTTGGCATAATTATCCCAAATTATAAAAGCTCTCATTTCTCTCTCTCTATAGATCATGTGGCCAAGCAAAGATTGCAACATTGAGGTTTGATTTCTTAAAAATTCTTGTGTTTTCAAGGTTAAACTCTTCATCCCTAAGTTTATTGTTAGCTAGATTATATGTTTATATGATTGATTTGTCAAAAGAAGCCTCATTTGCATGTATTTATGTCATAAATATTAAATATTTTATTTTCACCTCATTAACTCTTTCAGAATGGTATCAAAGCATGTCATAATATTGATAATATGCCTGATTTGTTGTGGAAATGGTTGGATTTGGTTGATTGAAATTTGGGAGTAAAATGGAGGTTTTAAGTTTATGAAAATTTTTACTATTTCAAAGAAAGAATATAATGAATAGTTTATCATCTTGATGTGCTAATAAAATTAGTGAAGTCATATGATGATGATGATACCATCGAAGCATGATTTCATATAATGAAATGAAGATTAAACATGGTGAACATACATGTCATATTCATTCATCATAGAAAGCATGCATAATTATTATGTTTTTATTTATTTTGCTGACTTGAATGTATATAATTTCATGATATGAGATTATGTTGATCATGGATGAACCTTGAAATTTTTGGCCATATTAATTTTTCAATAAAAATGTTACATTTTTGATAATTAATAAATGCTTGGGTGTTGATAATGATTAATGATCATGAATATAAATAATTAATGGTTAATTGTAAAGTAATTATCATGATTTGGTTGCTAGGATGTTTAGTTATCATGAAAAATTGATGATTAATTGTTAATTGCTAATATAGGTTCTTGAAAAATGTTTAATTTATTTGATGAATTATTAATTAAGCTAATGAGCTTGTTAATGTGATTAACAAATGCTAAAATCTATAATTGAATAAGTAATTAATTTGATTAATTTGTTTATGATACACACACACATACACATGTTGAATGATGCATGTATGGTAATATGTTGCATATGATGCCATGATATTATCATTTATGCATAATATATTATTAATATTTAATTATGGAATAAAATGTCATCATCAAGTATTAAATGTTAATGCATTTTGGCAAGTCATCATTGAATTAAAGTTGATAAATATTGACTTTAGTTTGATGATGTGATGTAATAATGATTATAGTTAATACTTTTTTATAAAGTTTTGTTTAATAAGTATTATATGCCATTTGTTTAAATATTATTAACCTTCAATTAATTTGATTAATTTTAAGATTATTTTATAATTTTTTTGTAATAATCACTTTCATAAATGTTGCCAAAATCCTTTTTTAAATGTTTTAGAAAATATTAGAGATGACATTAGGATTAGTTTAGCCTAAATTAAGTTGTTTAATTTATTAGACAAATTAAATAATTGTTAAAAGTAATAGAATTATTCGTATGATGAGTAGTTCAAGCCGAACAAAGTAATCAGATCGATTATTGATTGAAAAACCCAGACCATTGAGTAATTCGATTGATTATCTAATAATTTATCAAAATCAACTTAAAATTATTAGATTTTAGCAATTAAAGTGATTATTTGGGTGATGAATAATTCAAAGTGCATAAATATTGAAATTTATTATTCGAATAATAATTTTGATTGAGTAAGTGAGTAGTATTATTGTTCATATAAGTTATTGTTTACATTAATAGTAATATTGTTATATAAATAGTAAAAATTTTTAAAATAGTAATTTGCTTCCTCATGTGATAAGTAATACAAATTAATCAAGCATATATTATTTATATGATAAGTATAGGTACAAAAATTGACATTAGAGTTATATACTACATTAACACCTTTTATGCGTATATATACATATATGTATGTATAAAGAGAAGTAATTGCTCATTAGATGAATGATTACTTGTGTGCATGCTTGGCCCTAAAAGTTATTTAATGAAAACGATCTAAAATGAGAGAATGTTCATATGAAATGTGAATAATATAAGTACTTGATTAAAATTCTTTAAAATTATTATATTCTTGCCTCTTATTATAGGATAATTATAATTAATAATTTTTTTACATAAATTTTTTTCTCCAAAATTTTTATTATGGAGAAATATAAAATTTATGTAATTAAATTAGATTATCTAATTCTCGATAATATTTAAATCTTGACCAAAATTTCTATTATATGAAATTGGGATGAGAATATTATTTGAAAAAGTATAACTGTTTGAATATAACTAATATAGAATAACAAAAATTTTATCATGTGAATTATTTTAGACTAGGTTAAAGGAGATGAATAGAGTATTATATGTGATGCAGAAAAAAAAAAAAAAGTTTCTTACTCATTAAATTTAAGTAAACAAGATTTCTATTAATGAGGCTAATTAGTTTTAAATAAGAATTTGATTTTCTACTAATTTTTAAAAAAAATAACAAAATATTTAAGTCTTATTTAAGAAATACAAAATTTAAAATAAATGATGGAAGCTGATATAATCAATATATTATTTTAATAATATTTTTAATACTTGAATTTATTATTTGTAATTCAATATACTAGCAAACTATTTTTTTGTGTCTTTTTTATTTTCTCTTAATCATAATTAAGATGTTGTCTGCAAATATGTTTTAAAAGTACTAGACAACAAAATACTTATCGGTCATAATTTGAAGGATTAGTTAAAAATTTTGATAATAATTCTCAAATTTAAAAACCTTGGATATATTTTAGAGGCAAAGATGCCAATGTCTTTAGAAGTAAATACTTCATTAAAAAAGTAAGAAGCCTTTACAAAATGAGAGGCAAATAATCGTAAAGTGAGACTTTACACATTAGCTTCCATGAATTGAGAGCTATAAATGCGATATGAAAGTATGCAATCTTTATATGAGACATTAAAGTTCCTACAAGAGTTGTATAGGAAAAACTCTCGAGTAATCGGTTATGAGCTGAGTATTACCCTATTTAAAGGCAGCTCAGGAAGGGAGTTTCGTTAGATGATTACATTATCAAGATAATAAATATACTTAGACAGTTAGATGCACGAGTATATAAGGGTATAGTACATGGGGATGTCCATATGAACATTACTAGTAAGATTGGTAAATTGTCATAATACTTATTTAAAGGTCTAAAAGTTAGATTTAAGAAAAAGAAAGCCAAGAAGGCTTTACCTCTTGAAAAGTCTAAAATCAAGTTAAAACTCAAAGGAAAATATTTCTACTATAGGATAAAAGAACACTGAAAAAAGTACTGCCCTCAATACTATGATCGTTTTAAAGAGGTTAAGAAAGGTATTATAACAATTATATAATTGAATGTAAATTAAGTGTTAATTTTGATATTTATTTATCAGTTATTAATTCAACTATTATATCTCACTTTAATGTATCTTTAAAGGTATTGCAAAATAGTCCTACTCTCTTAGGCAATGAGATCCTCTTACATATGGCTAATAAAGCAATAATTACTGTAGAAGCCATTGGAACATGTGAGTAAGTTAAATAGAGTTTTGTTTTTTGCTTTTGCTATACAAAACATAATTTTTATATTTGTATTTTGCAATAATGGTTATTCTGTATAGTTTAATTGAAATAAATGTATATTAAAATTTAAAAAAGTGTGTATTAGCAAAGGAATTAATATAAATAATTTATAAGTCTTTTAATTGAATAATAGTTATTCAATTTTTTTCATTTCTAATAAAAAAATTTGAGTTAAAATAAGTCTTAAATCTCTATGGTATTATAGATTATGCCACAATGGAGATGATAACTTATTCAGCTCAAAGCCAGTGGAATATTGATCTCATTGGGTATTAAACTCACACTAAATTATAAGTCATGTTTTTAAGAAAAGAATGACTAATTCACCATTTAAGAATAAAGGCAAGAGGTCAAAATATCTATTAGACCTCGTATATACAAATGTATGTAGATTATTCAATACAGTGACCAGAGGTAGTATTAAGTACTTCATTATCTACACTACTGATATATCATGGTATGAGTATGTATATTTAATAAAATACAAATCAGAATGCCTTGAAAAGTTCAAAGCATTCAAAAATAAAGTGAAAAAAAATAACAAGAAAGAATATTAAGGTTTTACAATCAAATTGTGTAGATAAATACTTGAGAATTGAGTTCTAAGAATTTTTAAAAGATAATGGAATTATCTTGCAAATGACTCCTTCATATACACCTCACTTAATGGTATATTAAAAAAAAAAAAAGAAATCATACACTATTAAATATGGTATAATTGATGATTAATTTTATAGACTTATTACTGTATTTGTAAAAATATATTTTGCAGTCCTCTATGCAGATCCTGAATAAAGTTCTTTTTAAATCAATCCCAAAGATCTCATATGAGATATAAAATAATAAAAAATTTAGTCTCAATTATATGAGTATTTGGGATTGTCCTACATATGTCAAGTTAATCAAATTTGATAAACTTGATTCTAAATCGGAGATAGGTTAGTTTGTTGGATATCTTAAAGATAATTTAGGATATTAATTTTATTTTTATTTAATAAAAAAATTTTGCTTAATAGGAATGCGCACTTCTTAGAGAAAAAGTTTTTTGAACACAGAGGTGTAGGTAGAGAAATTAAGATAAAAGGAGAGTTTTTGAGTCTTGATCTGATTATGTTGACATTAAAGAGCCTAGGCAATAAACTTTTATATTAATTAATCCAATTTTAAATTAAAAATCTTCTGAGATTCCTAAATTCTCAGAGAGATAAATTTTTTAATGAGCAAGATTTTGAATCTTATTAGGAGCAATAGATCATAGAGATGATCCAAAAATGCTGGTCCAACTACTTACATTAAGCCATTCACTGTTGTATCTTATACCCATCTTCTCAAAATGTTAGTCTAACTGCTTTAGTGTTAGCGCTTTAGTGAGAGGGTTAGTGACGTTATCTGCTAAAGATATATTTCCGATCAAAATTTCTCTAGCATTAACAAATTCTCTCAAAATATGATACTTTCACTAAATATATTTAGATTTTTTGTATGCTCTTTATTCTTTAGCTTGTGCGATAGCACTTGTATTATCACATAATATGCTTATCAGATAAGCCATATTAGGAACTACACTCAGTTTAGATATAAATTTTTGCATCTAAACTGCTTTTTTAGCTATTTCTAGAGCTACTACATATTCAACTTTTATAGTAGAGTCGACTATCGTCAATTATTTGAAACTCTCCTAACTCACAGCCTCTCTATTACACAAAAACATAAAACTAGACGTAGATTTTTTATCATTTACACCTTATTAAAAGTCAGAATCTGAGTAGTAATAAATACTCAACTCTTAAGATTTATAACTCAAAATCAAATTTTTAGTCCTTCTTAAATATTTAAGAATAATTTTCTCTGTAGACTAGTGTTTTTTTCCAGAATTTACCCGATATCTGCTAGTAACACTTACTACATAAGCTATATTAGGTCAAGTATATAGCATAACATAAATCAAGCTATATATAGCTAATGCATATGGCATACTATGCATCTATTACTTTTATTTATTAGTCTTTAGATTCATATCACCTGAGAGATAAATACTTTGATTAAAGGGCAAGAGACCTCTTTTAGAGTTCTTCATATTGAATTTTTTCAACATCTTTTTAGTGAACAACTTTTGAAATAGTTCAATTATCCTCTTCGATCTATCTTTATAGATATAAACCCAAGAATTTAAGTTATATCTCTTAAATCTTTCATAGAAAAAATTCTGGATAGCCAAATTTTGACTTCTACCATTATGCACACATTATTATCCATCAATAATATGTCATCTACATATAATATTATTAACGTGATCGCAGAATCTTTAGTCTATTTGCAAACATAAGGTTCATCTAAATTTTTATAAAAATAAATGCTTTTATTATTTTATCAAACCGAATGTTCCAACTTCTAGAAGCTTGCTTAAATTCATAAATAGATTGATGCAACTTATATATTTTACATGGTTCAGTAGTAGATATAAAACCAATTAGCTATTTTATAAATAGATTTTGCTTAATATATCTATTAAGCAATGCTATTTGGACATCTATCTATTAAATTTCATAATTATAGTATGCAGCTATGGCTAGTATAGTATAAATAAATTTAATCATAGCAATGAGCAAAAAGGTCTTTTCATAATTCAATCTTGATTTCTGATATAACTCTTTACAACTAACCATGCTTTATAGGTCTCTACCTGTCCATCTTTATCAATCTTTCTCTTAAAGATCTATTTATTATCAATAAAAATTATTCCTTCTAGAGGATCAACAAGTGTTTAGACTTAATTCACATACATAGAATTGATTTCAAATTTTATCGCCTCTATACATCTTTTTGAATCTTTATCCAAAATTATCTATATGATCTGATGCTCTCACTAAGTCAGATTCAAAATCTTGCTCACTGTGAAATCTATCTTTTTGGAACTATAAGAATCCTAGAAGATTTTTGAGTTAGAATGGGTTTAATAGGAATTGAAGTCTATTGACTAGATATTTCAGTTTTAGTTTGGTCAAATTGATATTTAAAAGACTCTTTTTTTAATTCAATCTCTCTACTTATACCTCTTTTTTCTAAAAACTTTCTTTTTAAGAAATGTGCATTCCTACTGATCTATATTTTTTGATCAGATGAAAAGTAGAATTGATATCCTAAACTTTCTTTAAGATATCTAATAAACCAATCCATCTCTAATTTAGAATCAAGTTTATCAAATTTGATTAACTTGACATATGCAAGACAATCCTAAACTTCTATATAATTTAAGCTAAGCTTCTTACTATACTATATCTCATATGAGGTCTTTTAGACTAATTTAATAGAAACTTTGTTAAAGATATATACAGCAGTCTGTAAAGTATATCCCAATAAATATAATGGTAAGTTTGTAAAACTAACCATCAATTGCACTATATTAATAAAGTACGATTTCTTTTCTCTGTTCCACTATTATACTGAGGTGTGTATATAAAAGTGTTATCTGCGAGATAATTTTATTTTCTTTAAAGAATTCTTAAAATTTAGTACTCAAGTATTCACTTTCATGATTAAAAAACAAAACTTTTATACTTTTTTCTATTTGATTTTTTACTTTATTTTTGAATTCTATGAATTTTTTATAGCATTTAGATTTATATTTTATTAAATACACGTACCCATACCTCGACATATTATCGATAAAGATAATAAAGTAATTAAAATCTCCTCTGTCTGTAGTACTGAATGGTTCATATACATTTGTATATAAGAAGTCCAACAGTTCTTTTAACCTTTCATCTTTATTCTTAAAGGGTGATTTGGTTATTTTTTCTTGAAGACATGATTTATATATCAGAATGGGTTTAAAACCTAATAAAACTAATATTCCACTAGTTCTAAGTTGAGTGAGTCTCTTATCTCCTATATAGCCTAATTTGTAATGCCACAGAAATTTAAGATTAATTTCATTTCAAATTCTTTTATTAATAATAGAAGATAATGAATAACTATTATTCAATTAAAGGGCATACAAACCATTTGTATTAATTGCTTTGCTAATATATACATTTTCAAAATATAATAGACATTCATTTCTATAAAACTATACAGAATAACCATTATTATAAAGTACAGATACAAAAATTATATTTTGTACAGTAAAAGAAGGAAACAAAACATTATCTAATTTTAAAATATGTTCGATAGTAACTATAGTCTACACGAGGATATATAAGTGATAGTAATCATTGCTCTATTTGCCATCTTTAAAGCAATCCCATCGTCTGATAATACAGAACTATTCTACAATACCTGCAATGGCACACAGAAATAAGAAGTAACAGTTGAGTTAAGTACCTATGAATAAATATCTGAATTAACACTTAATTTATATTTAATCACATAACTACTATACATACCTATTTGAACCTTTTTAAGACTATCGAGATATAAATGACAATTTCTCTTCTAATCTCTGTCCTTTTTATAGTAAAAATACTTTCTTTGGGGCTGTTTTAATTTAATTTTGAATTATTTAGGAGACAAAGCCTTCTTGGCTTCTTTTTTTAAGTTTAACTTTTAAACCTTGAGATAAGCGCCATAGCCTTTTACCAGTTCTACTAATAATGGCCATATAGATATCCTTATGTCTCTTATCCTTCGTATTTTGCTTATAATATGCTTGAAGCTCACTGAGTAACTCAGAAAGAGTACATTCAATCTTGTTTAAATTAAAATTAATGATAAAACTTTTAAAATTAGGCAAGAGTGACTGTAGAATCAAATTCACTTTTAGACCATGGGACATTTGTATATCCCAAGCATTTAACTGCTCGAGAATATTAATCATCTTAATGACATAGTCATTAGGTAGCGTTCCTTCTTTAAGTCTCATAGTAAATAGGGTGGCATACATTTTATGCTTAACAATACAAGAATTTTTCTTATACAACTCTTATAAAAATCTAAGTATCTCATACACAGACTGCATACTCTCGTGTCATTCTTACAACTCTTGATCTATAGATGCTAACATGTAAAGTTGTACTCTACAATTATCAACATGTCATTTGTTGAAGACATTTAGCTTCTTCTGAGAAGCATCTACCTCCAATGACATAGGCGTCTCTACCTCTTAAACATAAGCTAAATTTTTAAATTTGAGAATAATTCTCAAATTTCTTAACCAATCATTTAGATTTGGTCTGATAAGCATATTGTTGTCCAAAATACGTTAAAACACATTTTGTAAATGACATTTTATAAAAATGAGAGAATTAAAAAAAACATGAAAAAGTAGTTTGTCAATTTATTGGATTACAAGCAAATATATATA
>JAWDEX010194846.1:0-12245 GCA_035221805.1 Trichilia hirta
TATATATTAATTTGATTAATATATATTATTAATTAATTAATTAAGCATGTGTGTAATTATCCATTAATAAAGATTAATGAAATTGAATGATTTTTGAAATTCTAGCATATTGTATAAAGCCATATGTAAAGCTTATTTTTCTCATTATTTATTTTAATAGTTAAACAAAGTGAACCCGTAGGATTTTATATTACTGCTTCACATATTAGAGGAAGAGAAAAATGAATTGAATTGAATCAATTCATCTGCTTCCTAACGTAATCTACTGTGGAAACAAGGAAGAAAAAAAAATCAATTTCCATCATTTTTCCATAGAATAAGGAAAAGAAAGAGAGAAAAGGGAAGAAAAGGAAAGAAAATTATTTTCTTAGTTTCTAGTCTTCCTAAACACCTTGTGTGAGTTTTCTGAATGTAGGAAATTAAGAAAAGCTTGGTGAAGCTTTATTGAAAATCTAGGTTTCCATAACCATCAATTGGAATCATTGACTTCAAGCTGGTGTGTGTAAGCTTTGGAGGCAAGTAGGAGATTACATATTGTATTTCAAGAAAATCCTACAAGGTAAATATGTTGCCTTAATTGATTAAAATATTTAATCATAAAAGAAAATTTTGAAAAAGCATGCATAATTACCATTAATATGCCATAAATGTTCATAGGATGTTCAAGCATATTTTAGAAAATTTCACTTGCTAGCTCCCTATATTCTTCTTTGTCGTTAGTCAATTAAGCATGCAGGGGATGCGTCTACAAGTGCACGAGGTAATCCTTTGATCAATAGCTTTTACTTCCTCAAAGATCTAGATTCACATAAATAAACCAATCAAAGTTAAAGATCAATGAAAGAAAAGCAATTACAACTAATGTATTTAAATTTTATTGTACTTAAAATACTCTAGGAAAACTGACTACATTTTACTTGTTGGCATGTACTATCCTAGTGTTTAGCCGCTATTGCCTGATAATGCTCTACTTAGCCTATCATTGCATAGCTAAAGTGCTTGTATATATAGAGTCATACAATGGTTTCTTATAGATACCAATTGAATTCATCAAGGTGCTCATTAATCTGTAGCAACCAATTGTTTGTTTGATAATGTATGCCATTCTCTAATAGTATCCTATTTAGAAGATAGTAGAGGGATAGTTTTACTAATTCAATATCATTTATACAATGGAAGACCAGATCTTCATAAGGTTCATTTCCCTCCTGCAAATCAAACCCCACTCAATCACTAAATACTCATCTTACAATATATCACTACCTTTTTTAACAATTGGATAATGTCTAAAAGTTAGGCTGGTGATAAGATAAAACTCTTATCTAAAAAACTAGAAGTAGGTGCCCCACATAATAAACCACATCTGCTCGTCATTGCAATCTATGTTCACCTCTTGAGAGAACATAATGCACTAGATTGTTAGAGAAATAGCTATCTTCCAAATATAGGAAGTGCTTGAAATAGGTCTATTTAAATATTATTCTTTGCTCTTTAATCAACTCATTTTGTATCACATCTAATACCTACATTGGTCATAACATCATCATCACAGCAGGGAAATGGTTGAATGTCACTGTCTTGAGAGTCCTACCAACCATTTTTAATCTTATACATTTGAAAAAATTATAAAAAATTAGAAATATTACACTCTAGCAAGTTAAAAACCTAAATCTAAGTAAGTTAAAAACTTACATTCCAACAAGATAAAAGTCTACATTCTACCAAGGTAAAATAACACATTTAAACCAAGACAAAATAATACATTCTAGTAAGTTAAAAGCCTTATTTGACTAAGGCAAAAAATACATTCTAGCAAGTTAAATAGCAAGTTAAAAACCAATATTCGACTAAGAAAAAAATTCACATTTTAGCAAATTACAAACCTACATTCAACCAGGCAAAGTCTATACTCTAAGATGTTAAAATTCTACATTTGAATAAGGCAAAAACCTACATTTGATTAAGAAAAAAATCAACATTCGACTAAGGCAAAATAATACGTTCGACCAAGACAAAAACCTACATAAGACAAAAACTTACATTTGACTAAAGTAAAAAACTATATTTGACTAAGGCAAAAACCATAAGTCAAAAGTTTCTCGATAATTTTTTAAGTGGACAATTTTTCAGCCAAAAATTTATCTATTACATTTAACATTGTTATTTTTCCGTGTTTAAACCAAACTATAATATCTAAACTATGCTATATATGTTAACTTTTAAAAAAATTCAAAATTTTGTATAAGAAAAGCAAATGAAACTCATCATTTTTAAATAAAATTTACCGCAAAATAAGTTTTTCGCCGTGATCTTTTAGTGTTTTTGATGGAGTGGACTTTTATATTTGGGTCATAGAGGTAAAATTATCCAAAAAAATGGATTTTTGATCTCGTTTGAGAAGTTTTTGATGTGATTAATTTTAAAAATGGGGAAAAAGTATGGTCATTTCAATAAATTTGAGCGTAATAGAGGTTCCAGGAATCTAAAGCCGGCGGCCATTTTTGACACTATTTGCCAAGTCAAGCATTTTTTTCTTTTTTTGGATGTATTTGCTCTGTATTATTGTTGAGGAATAACTATGATAGTAAAAAACAATTAAGCTTACCATAACATTATTATGTTACTATTTGTAAGAAAAAAATTGTCTTTATATTATTAAACTGATTATACTAATAATTATAATATTAAAATTTTTACGCTAACTTTGCTCTATTAATTTTTTGTTAAATAGTTTTAAAATATTATTTAAACACTAGAAGTAAAATAAAGTAATTTAATATTTTGCTTAAGTTATTAGAATTATATAACAAAAAATTTCAATTATATTCTAATTTTAAAATTTAAATATGAATTATTAACTAAATTTATTATATTCAATTAAGACATTGATAATGAAATTAATTACATAACTGTAAGTAGAGGAAAATTAATATAAAGCAGAATAATAATATATCTTCTGAAATATTACAAAATAAAGCCTAATTTTAATTAATGCAATAAATTTACTCTCTTTTTGTATATGAAATATTACTTATGTGTATTACAATTTTTTTTTATTCCAATAGTTTCATATTAGAAATTAAAATTAAATAAAGAGTAAAAAATTAATAAAATTATCAAGCCAACCAATGTCGTTAATCAACTTTTTTAGCAACGAGCAATATTTGAATATTATAAATTAGATAATCAAATTCATAACAACCATATACATGTTGTTACATGTATATTTTAACGACTTACCTAGAATGAATATTGTAATTTTTTTATAATTATGTTATTTTATCATCGTTTTGTTGTAGTAAATCATGTGAGTATTTGATGCAGGTACTTGACAATACCCTTGCTCGACTTGGGTTTATAATCCAATTAGTCAGTCTATGAGTTTAAGAAAAAATAATTGCTTCAAACATGGGTGAGGGAGTGGAAACCGTAATCCGATTCTAATCCTATGTTGTAAGATATTAATTTGTCTATGATCCAATGGCGGTGATCAATTCTTCTTAAAATCCGAAAAATGAAAAAGCTATCCCTGTTGGGAATTTAAATTATTTATTTTTTTATATTTAAATTCCTTCAACTATTTTCAAGAAATTGCAATTAATTGATTGCGTCTCAAAATTTTAACTAAAGCAGTTAGATGGCTTGTTTTCAAGATTGTGCTTTCATAGATCATGATGTATCCTGAGCTGATATTAGTTGGTTACTGATAGACTGATGAGGCAGATGCATGCAAGTATCCCTCTCAGTCTACTTGAACTTGCAATTTCATATTAATTTTGTATTTATTACTACACAATTCGTGTCCAAACTCGTCACCTCCAATTGAATCCAGTGCAACTGAATTAATTGCCTCATATCAACGAGTTAGAGGTCAAAGAGTCGATTCCTCTCGTATCATAGTAGGAGAAAAAATTGAAGGTTAATTAAGGGATCAATTCATCTCATACCAATAAGTCGAAGCAAAAATGCTGACTAGATAAAAAGATCTTTCTTGAATAAATAAAATGACAAAAATTTATTTGATGCATAACACAGAGTCGTGTATAAGTTCATACATCGCTCGTTATAAAATCTTGATTAAAGTTTAGCTAAGATTTGGAGTTTCAAACTGCTAACAATATAAATTCTTATGCATTATTTTAACACGGCTAATTAAGAATAGCACATATGGATACGTCTATGTATCAAACTCTCCCTTCTTGTAAAGGTGTAGCCGTCGGTGTAGTAGATGCCGTGATTTGTGTTACTTTCTTTCGGGGCACAAACATATAAGCCCTAAACCAAGGCTTGATCTTTTCAGCGATCTTGATATTTGCCAAGAACATAAATCGATAAAAGAATACCATGCAAAGTAAGATGAGTAGATCAACCCATTTCGAATATGCCGTTTCTACTTGCCAAGTATTTCTCAAAATTTCTTCTCCATTTCGGTTTCCCTCGAATTTCAGACCATGAAACTCGTTTTTAAACAAACCTTGGAAAGCATATCTGTGGAAAGCAACATAATATAATGGGTATTTATAGAATGGTGCTGGAAGATCTTTTGGCAATCGGAAGAATCCACCGCCTAAAATCATAAGCCCCTGAATTCCAGAACCAGCCATTATGCCCATTAGATAATTGGGAATCAGACTTGCAACGATCATCATCAGCCCTTCAACCAGTAACATGCATGCAAACAATACCAAGAAAAAGTATGAAAAGTGGGACCCTCCGTTCTGAAGTCCAGGAGGGAAATAAACTATAGCTCCGGGAATCAATGCAACCATCACTAAGTAGGGAATGGAAGCAATTGTATTGCCAACAACAAATGCTGCGACACTATAATGCCCGTTTAGTCTTTCTCGCTCAAATACCTGCATTTAGATAACTATAATTAGTACCACATTGATATGCCACTCAACAAACCAAAATCTTTTACTGATTTAAGGGTTTAAAGCCACAAATAAAAGGAATTCCAATAAATGACTTGACGAAATTATTAATTAATTATAGCCTATTTCCAAACTATATATACCTTCATATCCTCAACAAATGAAGGGAATCCACCAATTGACATATAGGTTAGGAATGAAGCCACAAACATGATTAGTGAACCCCTTGCCTGAAAGAACCGAGTAATCAATATTAATTACATCAACTGGCACAATATTTGAAACGATGCAATCCAGCATCCATTATTTCGCATCTGTTACCTGAATTGAACGATAACCATGCCCAAGATTGATAAACACAGTGGAAAGAGCTATTGATAATAAAATGTAGATAACCATGCGGAACCAGTAATAGCCCAGATCACGGTGCATGTTCACAAAGGATCTTCTGATTAGAACCTGACACTGAGTAAGGAACCTAGCATTCTTTCTCTTCTTCTCCAAAACTTCATTGTCCTGAATTAATTAACCCAATTCATTAATACTAATAAGAAATAATTAGCTAGATATACATTTATTTGAAAATAATCCTTGCATCAGTTTGCTCACCTGCTTGCATATTTGAGCTACTTGAGTTAGGACTTCTTCGTAAATACCAGATGATTTATATGCCTCTGTAAGAATTTTGATTGCTTCCTCCGTTGGTAGGACTCCATCACCTTCTTCAATATCCTGTTCATAACAAAATTTTATTATCATTAGATTTTTTTTTCAATGTTTTTTCCATTGCATTGCACTTCCTCCATTAAATATATGAATAGATAATATTAAATTTAATTCAGAAATTGGAGAAATCCTATATATAAAAGCAATAATATATCTTTGATACCAGTTGGAAATCTTTGTTTATGGTTTTCAGGAAGTGATCAGATGGATTCTGAAGTGTAGGGCAAGGGAAACCATTCATAGCAAAAAACTGCATACATATGAAAAACAAACAATTAGCTAAGTTCATTAATTATATTTATTAATAATCTTCCCCATATAATTACCTCATTGGCATCAGAAGTTGGACCAAAATACACAGTTTTCCCAGAAGAAAGAAGGCACAGATTGTGGAAAAGCTGAAAGACTTCAGAGCTAGGTTGATGAATTGAAGCAATGATAGTTCTTCCAACTCCATCTCTTAGATCCAGCTTTGCAATCCTACTCATAACATAATAAGAAGCTGCACTATCAAGCCCACTCGTTGGTTCGTCAAGAAAAAGAAGCTTGGGTCGAGCCAAAATCTCGATACAAATGCTAACTCTCCTCTTTTGACCACCACTAAGAGCTTTCGAAGTCCACCCTCCTATTCTTGTATTCATGGCTTCTTGAAGCCCCATTTCTGTGATGGTCAATTCAGCTCTTTCCCTTTTCTCAGCAATTGTCATTGTATCTGGCAATTGAAGCTGAGCTGAGTAGTAGACAGCTTCTCTCACTGTAAGACTGTTTATCAAGATATCATCTTGGGTCACATATGCCTGAGTTCAGTAATTATTTCAAATGGAAATCAGAAACAATAAATAATGAAGAAAATCATCGCTAATTGAAGAAATTAATTCAATAATAGAGACTTAATAATATTTAAAAATAATAAATAAATATTTTTGCTGTACTAATTCCTGTTTTTAATTACCGAGGTTCCGTAAGCCAGAGCCCTTTGGCGTCCATTGATTAAAATATTTCCTGTTTGCCTCGTGTTTAATCCTAATCTTCCTGCAATATAATATGTTTTTATGCTTATGCTTAAAGGAAAAAAAAAAAATAGTATATCTGTTTATATATAAAGAACGATAGAAGTATAAATATAGATATAAATATACAGAGATAAAGAAATTGATTTAATGCCTATCTTTTCATTTTTTTTTCTTTTTACGACGAAAAAACTCCTATATTCAGTCATTATTGCGGTAGCCGGCCATACACGGACCTGTTCTGAATCAATTAAGATCATTTATATCCCTTTCTCTTTTAATATATTATATCAAAATATTTCTTAACTAATTTAAAAGACAAAGATTGTCATCGTCAGATATATAATTTAACTTTTAACAATTTTAAATTATAAATAAAATGGTATTTTTTCAAAAATAATTATTAATATTATACCATTTTTTTAATGTGTATTATTGTGAGCTCAAAAAGACTTTCAGTGCGAAAACACACTTGCATTTTAGAACTTGTTTGTTTCAATATTTTCTCAAATTTGTTTCTAGGAATAAAAGAACATTTAAATTTTCTGAAACCAAAAGTATTAAAAGAATAATAATTATTTTTTATTGTTCACACAAAAGTATTTTTGTTTTGTGAAAAAATAATTTTAATAATATCTAAAGCATCTTAATTAATTTATGCATCACAGTGTAATTAATTTCACACAGAGCATATTCTTATCATTTTCATGGTTTTCGATATCAATTCATACTAAGAATACGAACTAATACAATCATTAGTATTTATAAAATTTTTGGTGCCTTTTTAGTGTACTTTCGGCACGTTTAGTATTCAACAGCATTATAAAATTAAATAATCTAAGATAGGATAGGATTAAATACAGTAAAATTAAATATAATACTGTTTAGTATGATGTAAGATTGAATTAAATTATATATATAATTCTAATATTATTTTCTAAAAAAGAACAAAAATAATTATCTATTTAAGAATTATTTTTTATTTGTGTTAATTTAATTAAATTATTTAAATATTTGAATTATAATTCAAACATATACTTATCAAAAATTTAAAAATTTTATTCAAAATGACAAATTCTTAAGTTCACATTTTTCAATATTTAATTGTAGTATTTTTATGAATAAGTATAGTACAGTTATATAGAATGAATAGAATATTATGTTGATGTGAACATCCGTCTAGCTTCTGGACAAAATTTCTTTATGTAAAGAAAAATTTTAGTTTTTGTTATATTCGTATTTATTAATCAATCATTAATTATAAAAATGTATTTGCTAAGTCAAAAATTTTAATTAACATAAAATCATGATAAACATAACTTAAACAACCTCCTCATTCCTTTTTCTTAATTATTGAAAAAGGAATTATGTAAAACTGAAACGATGTTGAAATTAGACTAAACAAAAATTGACAATAAAATAAATAATTTTAATTATTTATTTTAAACAAGAATTTAATGAGGTTATACAATGATTAATTACTTATTATAAGCCCCCTCCTGTCGCCTTACATGCATGTGTACTAATTTTAATTCATGGCATTGTTCGTTGATGGCATGTAAATTGAAATAGAATAGAGTTTTTAGGGTTTGATATGCATGCCAATGCAATTTACAACAAAAGCCAAATATTGAATGAGTGATAGTACTCATTCCAATATTTTTATTTCAAAATGCATCTCAAATAAATTGGTATGAATATATTAGATAGTGAAAGAATGTGATAAAGGATTTTAGAAATTGTAAATATTTATCATCTAATAAATGCGATAACTTACTTATCACATCATTTGAGATAAAAATTTTGAGATGAATAATATTATTGATTCTGAAAACGCATACCTGCTAAAGCATCGAGAAGTGTTGATTTTCCAGAACCAGAAGGTCCCATAATAGCCAAGAGTTCACCAGGTTTTGCATATCCAGTAGCAGATTGTAGAATAGATATGGTTCCTTTCTTTCTACTTGAAACGGTGACCCATAAATCTTCCCATGTTATGTAAATACCTTCCCCAGGATATTTCCTTTGAACATTTCTACTACCATTACCGCTGCTTTCTGCTACTACTTCTTCTACCGTACTTCTACTAATTTCTTGAGACATAGGGACTCAAGTCTGTGAGGATAAAGACATGGGGAAAGAGAGAGGATTGGATTCTGTTTTTCTTGATGAAATATTTGAGCTTGTATTGGTTTGTAGAAAAACAAGAAGGAAATCCCTTCTATAAATAGAGCTAGCTAGGTATTATGTAATTTTCGCTTTTACCAAAATGCGTATATGACCAAAAATAATAATAATAATAATAATAATTTATCATTCAAGATTTCTTTAAAAAAAAGGAAATTTTATTTAATTTTTTATGTATATTTTAAAATTAACTTTCACATCTCTTAATTCCAAGAATATAAAGAGTAATAAATACAACTACTAATGATGATTATAACCTGATGAGAGTTGTATTTTATTAATTATTTCGTTAAAAGCGGCCTTTCAAGTAATAATAACTTCAAATTGGTACTTACTACAATATGAAAATATATATATATATATATATATATATATATATATATAGTGTACGTAGTAAAAAAAAATTAAGAACGAGGTTGAAATCAATTTAGGAACAAATAAATAAAAACGAATTTAGATTCGTAACTTGAGAAAACATTGAATTGAAAGCTAAAAATTATCAACTAAAATTTTTTTTAGTGATATAAATTTTTGATATATTATTTTTCTATTTATTTAATTATTAAATAACTTATAAATTAATTGAGCTCTAAGAATTAAAAAAATATATTATTTTAATATTTAGCGAAATTATCAATTAGACCATTGACCCAATTTCCGACCAGACAATTTATTATTTAAATAAATTATTTATTTATTGAACATCCATTTGTTGAAATTTTGTTCTACTATTTTTTATGTAGTCCATGAGAGAAAATTTTTTGTCTTTTATAATTAATTAATTAAAATAAAATGATTTATATCAAAAGGCATGCAATAAAAATATTATTGATGTTTTGGAGACGACAAGATATTGTTTGATTATGTTGTAATTTGTAAAGAAATGTTCTTTATATAGAGAGAGAGGTATATATTCTTATTTGAGAATGTTCATCTCCCCTTCTCTTTTTCTCTCTATAACTCATATATTTAATCAAATATATTTTAGTCGAGCCCAGTCTAATAATAATTTTTTACTCTGCTGGTTAAGAAAAAAGAAAAAAAAGAAAAAAAAAATCCTTCACTCATAAACGTAGGTAGCATATTTATGAGATCGTAAGTAGGCAGAATTAAAAGTAAAACATTTTACCTATGGATTAGAACACCATTAATACAGATTCAGCTACTTAGAGTAATGATATTCTAAGGTTGACAATTGTTTTTCTCGTGGTTTAGTGACAAAATTCAGTTACTGATTTTATATAGATAGAAGGATAGATAGAAGACTAGATAAATAGATAGATAAATAAATAAATAAATAATATATATATATATTGACTTTATATATCTATATACATTGAGAAGATTATAATTAGATAGATATAAACTATTAGAATACTCACGGCAACCCTTCTAGATTTCGCTATATATTATTAGTTTGGACTTACGTGATCCATGTTTTGGAGATTAAATTAAAAAAAATAAATAGCTTTACAAGATAATATTATTTAAATATATAAGTAATAAATGAATAATTCAAAAAATAAATTATTTTTTTTATAAATTATTGTATATTAATAAATATTAGTTTTAGTTAATAAACATACAAAATTATTATTATGTACAAATTAATATAAATTATTATACATTTTTAGTAAAAGGTTAAAATATATTAGATAAACATCAACTTTCATTACAATTCACATCACGTAGCTCTATTTAATATATATATATATATATATAACAAAATGCGCTTGTACTATAAATATAGTGGGACTATAATGTAAGCACGTACCTTCAATATTTTCAGATATATTGCTACCCTTATTCTCAAAGGATGCTAATGGCTCTCTATTGTAAAGAATTTAATAAATTTCTTTTGTTTGTTTTCTTTTAAGCTTAAAACTTTCTTTAATGGCTTATTTTTCTTTATTCTTCATTGACTGTTGTTCCTATTATATTTAATTAACATATTTTTCTCAATTCATTAAGATTTATTAAAAAATTTATTTTGTAAGTGATAAATAATTAAGTGGTCATTTCTTAGATAGTAACTAAACTAGAATGTCGTGTCCTAAGATGATTTTTTTCTACCAAGATATTTTCCTAAGATGATAAGTCATCAATGATAAATCATAAATCATCTTCCACCAAGACATGTCCCAGCATCAATGGCAAAACTTACTGAGGGTAAGCCTGGCAGTAGCCCGGACTGGTTCTTGGAAAATTTCTTAAAGGTCCTAATAATAATAGTATTATTCAAATTGGTATTCAATAAATTTTATTTAGATCCTAATAAATAAAATAATGTTGAATTTAATCCTTCAAAAATTTCTTTTAGATCCTAATAAGTAACGTAATATTCAAAATGATTTTAAAAAGTTTCTTATATATCTAATAAAATCTATAGTAAAATAATTTATTATTTTCTCTTTCTTGGACCCTTTTAACAATAAAATAATTTGTCATACAAAATATTACAAGTTTAACTCTATAAATTATTTATTTTAATAGCATTTTTAAAATTTAAACAATATTTTTAATATTTTTTTATTTATTTGAGTAAAATACATATTTTAAATGATAATATTCATTATATCCTTTTTCGCAAGGAATGTATCTATTATTATTACTTTTAAATATTATTATTTTGTTATATATGTGTGGGTGAATGGGTTAGGATTCCTTGACTTAAAATAATGACATACATTTTCATCTATTGAATTTGTCAAATTCAATACTAGATAGACTTACCAAAAGTTAGTTGTATTAAATGTTGCTTCTTGAATTTAAATATTAACTATTAAATTACACAAATTAAATAAATGAAAATTTGTATCTAAATTCAAGTTAAAGAATTCTCCTTTCACGTCTCATCTGTGGAGTTTACACGTGACAACCATTGTAAGCCTCTTATATTCATTTCAATATCTCATAATGCACCACAAGAACTTACGAGACTATTTGGTATACATGTAATAACAAAATTTCATTTATAAAACAACTTGTTATCATTCATTCATCCATCTTGAAATATAAATCAACCATTTCAAAAGTAAATCACCACAACTTCGAAAGCATTTCAAACCATCATCATTTCATAAATACAATTTTTAAATTCATAAAAATTACATTTAAACAATAAGTGATATCCCAATGGCCATAAAGAAACCTTTAGATGAGTCAAAAATAGAGATCCCACCAAAATTACTTGAACTCTTAATATTCGGGTTACCACCACTTCACTCTCGCTTACATTTCTCAAAAACCTAAAATTATGAGGGAGAGGGGAATTATACTAAGTATACTCTCTGAGTAAATTAATACATAATTATATTTAAATAAGTATTTTAAATTTAAAGAACATTAAGATGAGAAAATTTATATAAAATAAGTTTAAAACATTGCATCTATTTGTTATCCTAAAGGCTGCACCCAAGAGGGGGGTGAATTGGGTGTTTTCTAGCTT
>JAWDEX010194857.1:0-12244 GCA_035221805.1 Trichilia hirta
ATATATATGCATGTGTGCGTGTGTGCGCGCACGTGTGTGTGTGAAATTTTATAGGAATAAAATAAAAATAAATTATATTAACATGAATATAATTTGATAATATTAATTTATATTAAAAAATTATATATCCAATATTATTTGTCAGATTTTCATATGTAGAGCCCACACTTAACATCCGCCATAAGCCCTTAATATATACTTTATAATTTAGAACATACCTCTTAGACTTATAAGATATTTAGATACCTATCTACTCCTCAAATATACATAAACATACAACTTAAAATCATTTTCAAGTCAATCTCATTACACATACAACCTATTTGGTCTCTTCGAGACATTTAAAAATATTTCTCACAATATAATAGTATTTAATTTATAAATTGTACAAACTATATAGTTCAAAAAAATTTTTTTACAAATCTTAAATTATAAAACTGTGAGTTGAGATCGAAAGTATACCTAAAGGCTCTAAGTCGTTAATCGATCACTACTACTGTTTAATACTTAACTAGGCTCGTGATCACTTGAAACTGAAAGGTGAAAAAAGTGAGTATATAGGAGGATACTCTGTGACCGAGTGTATATATATCGTAAAATAGTTATATAAAATAGTTGAAGAAAATATTTTAATAAAAAAATTAAAATTAGTCATTTGCGAAAACATGAAAAACATCATATTAGATTTGAAAACGTGTCCTATTTAGATGAAAATCAGTAAGCTGGCCTCTTTATCTGACAATTACTCTGATCAAGAACAATCTCAAGCCATCAATGACTTTAATTTACTATATAAATATCAAGTGAATATAAAATAAAACCTTATGTGTATAAATGAATAAAAAATCATAATCATTTTATGAAAACCTTATCTATTAGTGACATTGACCTCAAGTAGCACGTGATACTCCATATGTTTATTCTTGACATTTTCACCTAATAAGCCACTCCATTACAAATGAGATTATCATTTCCCTTATACTAATCAGCTGGTACACAACCTATCTAGGATAGTCACTACCTCGACTTGTCCTTATACTATTTAATACCTTATAACTACAGTTAGATCTTCGGCCATATTGTCATAAAATAAATCATCATAAAATCAAATGAAATTCAATATTATAGTCATTTATAAATAAAACATTGAGATTTAAATCATATCAATAAAACATCATCATTACATTTTATCACACCTCCACCCGTGAGATCCACAAGTGATAACCGTCACAAAATCCTTGAGATATACTCTAAAACCTTAAAATATATCTGTCAGACCTATAAATAAAATCATTTTGGGATAACATATCACAAACATACAATTTATAAATCTCTTTTACATTTATAATAACACAATTATAGTTTATAAAATAGTACAAGTACAAGTTTTTCTCAATTATCTTAGTGGACACAATTATAAACTATGAGTCAAGCATAAGAGCATACCCAAAGCTCTAAAACCTTTAAAAGATTATCACTACTTTTAAAAAATGCACACCCAATCTCTAGATTCTTGAAACTAAAGAGTGAGAAGAGTGAGTATGTAGGAGTGTACGCCATATATGTGTGTGTGTGCGCGCGCACGCGTAGTTAAATAAAATTATTTGAAGAAAATATTCTTAGATAAGGAGTTTAAAATATTTATTAATAATTACATAGAAAATATTTTATTTACATAAAAAATGGCCTATCTAAATGAAAGTCATTGGGTTGGCCTCTATCTTCAATGATCATTTTAGCCAAGAATAATCTCAAACCATTAATGACTTTATTTTTCTATACCGAAATTGAATGAATATTCGACAAAATTTTATATGCATAATTAAATAAAAAATTATGTTCATTTTATAAAAATCATGCCCACCACTAACGTTGGTCTCGAGTAACAGGTGATAGCTCATGTGTCTGTCTTTGACATTTTTACCTAGCAAGCCACTTCATGATAAATAAGATTATTATCTCCCTTATACTAACCCCATCGATGCACTAATAAGTTAGAATGGTTACTAGCTCGATTCATTCCTCGGCTACTAATACCTTATATCTACAAATGGCTATTTGGCCATTATCATCATAAAATAAATTATAAAATTACATAAAATTCAATACCACAATCATATATAAACAAAATGTCAAATTTTTAATCATATCCACAAAATATCACTATCGTGCTTGGCATCTAACCATATACACATACTAATACAACACAAATAACAAGCTATTTATAGTTATTTTTTTAAATAATAATGATAAACTATTTTCTAATGCAAAAAATAGTAAGTTTTATAAATATTTTAAAGAAACAAAATCATGTAAAATAAATCTACTCACAGTTCAGGGAGGGTACCCCTCCTCCTCCGCCCCCTTTTTAATTCTCACATCTTATGGCTTCATTTCTTATACTATTGACACCTATTATATATAACAATATGCACATTAACCTTTATCCCCCAATTATTACTAAAATTGTCTATTTGCAATTCAAATGCCTATAAATTCGAATTTTTTAAGTTAAAACACAACATTAAGGGTGGATTTAACCACTACTATTTAATAAATTTCTACTAATGAAAGCCCATGACCTTTTCTCGTTATCTGTCTATTCATAACTAAACTCAGTTTCCAACAATACAAATAATAATGAACTTTTTGAATTGGATTCAATTTTCTTAGAGTATTATCTCTAATCAACTTAATATCAACCCATTAAATCTATAAACATCATATCCTAACTTAATTTATCAAAATTAACCTAAAATTTTTAAATTTCCTATGTGAACAATAAATCTTAAGATTTAATTTTTGCTTATTTTATAACTAATGCATAAAACAAGTTAAAAATCTTGCCAATGAGTTAATTATAGCATAAGAAAGTTAAATTATCAGTTAATTACAAAAAACCCTTAATTTGTTATCAAACCCTAGCTTCCCTTGTTGTTAAATCTTGCACATTTCACAAAATTAAGCAAAGTATCAAGCTTAGAAAGATGAATTTGAGTTGTTTAAACAAGAATTTCAAAGAAATAAAAGAATTAGTGAAAGAGAGGGAGAAGATTTACTGAAACTGTGAGGGGAAAGGAGAGGTAAACATGAGATGAGGGAGGAGGAGAAGAAATGATAAGTTTTTAGGTTCTAAGGGGTATATAGAATAGAGGGTAAAATGATAAAAAAAAAAAAAAAACCTTTGAAAAAATTAAAGAAAGAAAGTTTTGAAAAAGGGTAAAATGATCATTTTTATGTTCAGTAGATCAAAAGGGAGGTCTTGATTAACCTTAATGTTGAGGTCAAAAGAAGGCAGAATGCTTGTAGATATCAGTCAACCAAAAGGGGCATTTCGATCAATCGACTGAGATGTCTTGATTGATCATCATGCTATCTTGGTTGTCCATCCTAATGCAACAGAGAGTGAGGCAAAATGATGATCGACCAATTAAGTCCTCCTGGTCAATCGTCTTATAAAGTACAATTTGGACAGAGAGCTTAAAAATGACAGTTGATTGATAAGGGCATCTTGATCGACTAACATGTGAAAAAAAATTCAATTGAACTTTTGCAAATGTCGATTAACTAATAAAAGAGTCTTGGTTGATTGATCCACCATTGTTAAAGAAAAAATTTGAGTCCTAATAGCCATTAAATTGAAATATATTATTTAAATTCACTTAAAAATAAAACTAATATTTAATATTGTTGAGGTCTCTATATTTTTGACATCAAAACACCACCTTTGTCATGCTATATTTTGAAAATAACCATTTAGCCTCATTGTTATATTGATTGTCTATCATTTAAGTTTATGTATATGCATGACTATAATAAAAATTGACCATATTATCCTTAAATTAAACAAATGGAGCTCACCCACTTCTCATCCGATCACATTATATAAACCAATATAATACAATTAACAAGCTATTTACACTCATTTAAAATAATAATAATAATAATAAATTATTTCTTAGTATGTAAAACAGTAAGTTTTATAAAATATTTTTAAAAACTAAAAGTATATAAAATAAATTTACTCACTATTTAAGAAGGGTAAACACTTCCTAGAGGTTCTCACGTTGTGTAGGCCGTTCACTCATATTATTGGTGCCTATCACGCACTTATGAATAGTCTTATCAATTCTCACACTTTAAAGGCCACTAATGCACCCTATATGAAATGTTTATGTCTATTGAATTAAATTTCCTAAGTTGATATCTAACATATTGTGGCTATACTCACTTTTAGCCATTTACTCGATTCCCATAAATGAAATCCTATGGCTATTTTTATATTATCAATATTTGCAACATAATTTTGATTTGTTACAAAGTCCTAGTTTTGCTCATGCTAGATTCCTTTGCCAAATTCGAGAAATAACTTATAGAATGCAAAGAATATTGTGCTTTAGTGATTAAATGCAAGAATAGGAATTCAATTAGTAGAAAATTGAAGAAATAGGAACAGAAGAAAGTTGTAGAGAAAGGGAGAGGGAGAGGAGAATCAGGCTAGATGAGAGGAGAAGAATAAAAAGGATGATCCCCTTCTATTTGACTATATTCATAATGCCCAAGGAGATTACTAAAATATCCCTGAACTCAAAGAAGAAAGAAGAATCTAAAAAGGGGCAAAAGGGTTAAATTTAAGGAATTATGTAAAATCCAGCGCCATTTGAAAAAGGGGGATGAAATTCGACTAGGTGACTAGCCTTGTGATTAGCGCCATCCATAACCTGCTAGCCAAGTTTGATGCGAGTCTTAGGGCTAGGCTTTGGGTTAGTTACCTTTGGGTATTCCTGCCCAATCTTGCTTCCTTTTTTTTTTTTTTTTTTTTTTTCACCTTTTGTTTTGGCTTTATTTTTACTTTCATCTTATATTTATTTTTACTCTAATTTATTTCCAATCTCAAGTTCTTATATTCCTCTCTAAGTATTGATAATTTGTCAATCAATCATCGGTCTCATTTAACACCAAAATTTGTGTGAAACTTAGTGAGTTCATTGAAGTTTACAACTTAAAACTTTTTCCAAACTTAATCATTTGTCAACCAACGCCTCTCAAATTTCATACTTAGCCTTAATGTCATATCATGTACACACTAATTATACCCATATACCCATATAATAAAAATAATAAAAATACTCTTTAATTGTGAAATGACTAAATTACCTCTAATTTAAGAAACAAATCTTATATTATTGTTATTATAAAATAAATATTTAAACTAAATTAAGATATGATACATTTAGATTGAAAAGAGTCATGATCATTTAGTCAATGCTTAATAATGCACAGAGAAATATATTAAGCCAACCAATTATACGGAAGCAACGTAAATATTGCTGTAACCGCACCACCACCAAGTCCACTCTCACTTTAATTAGCTTTTGAATAATATCATTCCCAATTTCCCGTTTCATTAATTTCTAAATGTCACTCGCATCTAACTCTCCTCCTTTACTTTGCCTCTTATGATCTTCAATTGACATGTCAATCTTAATACTTTTCTTTAGAGAACTTTCTTGAAACTTAAAAGGTACTATGAAAAATCTTATTTTTTAATTTTTTAGAAAATGTATTTAGATGATAAATAATTATATAAGTAATCATATTCACGTGTTGAATAAATAATGATGTGCTTGGAGAAGTAATTTGGTTGAATTTTTATTAAAAGTAAAAAAAAAATAAAAAAAATTTACATGAATCTTATTTTGCATTGTTGACCCAAAAATCTAGTCGATTTAATACGGTTGAAGTTTTATTAAAAATGAAAGAAAACTTCTCATAAATCTTATTTTGTATTGTTAACTATGTTTAAAAGGTAGTTTAGGGAGATATAATATACATGCAAAAAGTAATTTAAGTAAATATAGATAAAAGCACAAAAGAAGCAAAACTATGTTTATATGGCTCGATAATTTTCCTACGCCTACTAGAGCAATGATAGAGTGGTAGATAAATATTTTATTAAGAAAGCAACTGAAAGTAAAAAAATTAATTATAAAAATCTCTCTCTTTCTTTTTCTTTCTCTGGTTCTCTGTGGCCAATCTCATTTGTATCATTCTAATGATCATAACCACTTTATTTGTAATAATGGTTGAAAAGTTCAAGTATGTTCATTTGGTTGACTTTTATCTAACACTATAAAATTTACTTGAAACTCTATCATACTAGTCCTATCCTATTAGTTGTTGTGTCAATCCCTTATCTAACCCTCCCAATTGCTTCTAAATTAATTCAGGTAAAATTTGATTATTTACATTCGCTTTGTTGCTTTTAGATTTGTCTAGATAACACTTTACTAGTTAAATCCTCCTTTGACTAACTTTCCTATGTTGACCATGATGCTTGTCCATAAGAAAATTACTATCAATATGATACGATTCATAGAAAAACATTACTATTCTTAAAAATAAAAAACTTTTTCATGCAAAAAGATTAATATTTATATAAAAAGTTGCCAGCCACGCTTTATTTATGTAAGAAGTTGCCAATTAAATACTATTTATGAAGGAAGTTGCCAATCGAACGCTATTCATATAAATGTTTCTTTCAAGCACTACTTCGTGCACTTTCTACTATACATTATTGACAAGAGTAAGTTTTTATGGGTGGATTTTAACTATGATTCTAGAAAGCTGAGTGAATTTGCATGTTTCCCACACTTTCTCACGAACCAATGTTTTTCCTTGATCGGGTGGGTATCTACACTGGTATGACATCGGTGGATGTAGTCTTGTAAACAAATCTATTGTCTACTTATAAGTCTATCCTTTATCTTTATGTTTATTTATTTTTCGTATTATATAGTTTTCCAAACAAAGCTATCGTATACTTATAAGTCTATCCCTTATCTTCGTGCTAGTTTATTTTTAGTATTATATGTAAAATAAAAAAAATTTTAAATAAAAATTTTTATTTTAATTGATGTGACAAGTAAAATAGTATTTATTTATTAGAATTTTAAAATTATTTCTTATACTTTTTAATTATTTGAAAAATAAATATTATATTATTTAAATAAAAATTTTACATCAAAATTTGAAACAGCTACAATACTTTGACATGAGAGTTAAAGCGTTGATTCACATTTCATCAATTGTTCATTAATATAATTGAAGGAATTGTAACTAGTAAATATCTTTTCACAACTGTTATATAGTTGACTGTGACATTAAATTAATTTAATATATAGCAGTTAGATGGCACTAAGCTGGAGTGTTTTTTTGCACTCAAATTCGAATGAGTTTAAATTTGATTATAAGTTGAGTAATTTTCAATGCATATATCTAATAATATATTTTATTCTTTTTAATCTATTCTTTTATAATTATTAAGTTATTTCTATCTTTTAATATTTGAAAGTGTATTTGGTATTCCTAGCATTCACTTATCTTTAAAAATTAAATTAAAAAAATGTTTAATAAATATTAATTTTTTAATAAAATTCATTAACTTTTTTAAGTCATATTTTATCAACTTATTTTATACCCAAACACCCGAAAAGAAAATAAATTATTATGATATTACATTACTCTAAATGTGTAAAGTAATAAGATTTATTATTTATGATAATACATTGGTCTACATGTGAAGTAATAAGATTTATTATCACAATTAAAATATTTGATACAAATGAAAGATTTTGTTTTTAAATTTAATAGAAGTTCTTTTAAAATAAGAAGTTATGGAACCAGCCAAACATTGTTGTATTTGCATAAAAATCATGAAATTCACCTTTTTTTAATACTTTAATGTTTTACAACAAGTCTTAGCATATATATTCCAAATAAATAAATAAATAACCTAAATTATGTGAACATATACCAATAATTTATTTTCAAATTTTATACTGAAAAATAAATAAGAACTTCAAATTTGAGACTAAAAAACAAATAAGAACTACAGTAAAACAATATTAATTGATAGTAATAGTATTTTTCCGCTTTCTCAACACTATACATTATTTCAACCTATCATCAATTTCACTTCATTTATTTTATGCGTACATTTTATTGTCATTATTTGTATGTTTAAATTAAGTTGTTTTGATCTCACATTAATAAGTTCACAATTATTAAGAAATAAAAGTTAGAAATATTAAAAAATTAAGTAAGTCTTATTAAAAACTAATGTTCTCAAATACATTTTATAGTTTAACATTTAAAATTGAAAGAAAATTAATAGTACTATGTATGCCATTATATAATCAACAACAGTTAGTCGATTGTCATTATTTTTTTTATCTAATATTTAATTTAGTGATTACCCTAAATTCACAATGACATTTTGTTGCTTATAGGCTGTACGAGAAATATTTATGACAATTAATATACCCAGTTATGTATGGTAATATTAATTACTATTAACTATGTATAAGTTTCAACAGCAGCGGCACTAGCTTCATTTTGCATGTCTATGTATCTAAAATATTTATGACAATAATAGTAAATTAGTTAGGATTCCTTTGAATCATAATAAATGAAATCCAACTATCCAGGGTGGTTTTAGTTTTGAAAGGTGCGTATTGCGGACCCATGCATGCATATAATGAAGGAGAAGATTCCATTTCCGTATTCCTTTTATCATTTAACCTAATTTTGCAAGCAAGTCAAATGATTTAGGCATCTATCAAGATCGGAAGATAGCTAAAGGGAAAACGTTTTCTTGTGGTATAATTTTTCTTGCTAGGTTTGCATCAATCTCCCCAAATTAGACCCTCTTTTCTTCGTTGATCAAACCAACAATAGTTAGAAATCTGTAAATAAGAATTGAATCGTGATAAAATTATAATTTCTTTTATATAAATTAGTTAGGTGATAGTGTTATATAGTTACTGCATATCTTATGTTTTTTTCAGAATAGGTAAAAATTTATATGAGTAAAAATGGTGTACATAAAATATATGAAAATCGTACAATATTAGCTCATCAATTTGTAGAAAGGTTTATATTCGTAACATTATTGAATTTTTTATTTATTTTTTATTTATTTTTAATATGTTTTATATTTTTTTTAAATTGATCTTCTTTTCTTACATTTAGAATACGTATTCTCTTTACCTATAACCCATGGAAGCCATTGGTCATTCAATTTCAATCCTAATAAAGTTGATTTGAGATTCTCCATTAAGAACACAAAGCGCTGGATGTGCATAAATTAACTCTCGATTTTTTTTTTTATTTTTTAATATTAAATCCGTTAGAATAAGTCTTAGAACACACAACAAAAGCAAAATTTTGGCTTTGTCAAATCCTTGTACCCATGAGCCTAAAAAAACCCACAAATTATTTTTGAATTTGATAATCTATAGCTTAGAATGCGTATATTACACCATGTATATACCATATGATTGGTCTACTAATTATATAACATTTTAAAAAATAATGAATAATATAAATTATAAGCTAAATGATTAATGATTTGGTTTGATTGTAACATAACACACGTTGGCATCGGAATCTTATCCTTTCTTCTTTATCTTTTCTTCCTTTTAATTTTAATTCTTTAATTAATTAGCAAGAATTGTTGAAGCAATGATTAAGTGGAAAGAGAATGGTGCATGCACCGGAAATTAAAAGGAGTGCCACTGTAGTGTTATCAATCGACAGCAACATTTTTTTCAAGATCAATATTTTTAAATTATCATTAATTTTAATTAATTAAAAAACTTAATAGAGGATTTGAGAAAATTGAAGTATTTTCTTGTAATTTTTTATAAAATCCCATCTCCAATCTATATTCACCGTATTACTAATTTAATAAATGGCATGCATAGCCAATTATTTATTTATTTATTTATTTTTTATTTTTGCCTTTTAAGATATAATTGTCACACCCCGTCCTATGAGTTCATATGTGATAATTGTAGCAAGTTCTTAAGATATGTTTTAATATTCTAAAATAAATTACAAAGATCTACAAAACTTTTCGGTAACCATACCATATCCAAAACTCATTTATTTCAAATCACCTCTTTTCATATATTTGTCTATTCCAAATATCATACACTATTGATAAAATAGATCATCGTTACTTATTAAATATTCAAATAATAGTCAATTCATAAATATATTTCAAAATTCATAAAAAAATATATAAATACAGTATACCTATATTTCAGTGGACTTAAGAATTTTAATATGTGAGTCAAGAAAAAGGATCCTATTAAAATAACTCCACCCGTGAGGTTTATACGCGATAATTGTCACAAGTCCTTGAGAGATATTCTAAAACCTAAAATATACCTCTCAGACTTATAAAGCATTTTAGGTACCTATTCTCAGTAGAAAAATATATATACATTCTGAAACTACTTTTCAAATCACATTATCAAAATAATAACATAAGCTATCTCTTCGTGACATTTTAGAATATTTTTCAAAATAAATTTTTATATTCAATTTACAAAATATGTAAAACACATAGCTCAAATATATTCTTTACATCCAAAATAAAACAATTTTGATTCATAATCAATCATCCCAAGTGGACTTAAGTAATAATACTGTAAGTTAAGTATGAGAATATACCTGACAGTTCTAAACCTTTAAGAAGTCACTATTCTAGTTAACGCACCGCTACACTCATGGTCCCTGAAACATATATATAAGTATGTATATATGTATGTAAAAAAAAACAAACAGTTATATAGAAACATTTTAAGAAAATATTTATAAATATATAGAAAAATTTGTTTCAACCATGGCTTGTTCTTTAAAAATCATTAGGCTGGCCTCATTCTTCGGCATAGCTAAGTGACTATTCTTTTCCTATGAAAACGAAATAAGTATCAAATAAAATGTTTGCATTCATTTATAAATAACATGCACATTTTTTTAAAATTGCCCGTTACTAACGTTAGCCTTACGTAGCACGTAAATTTACACGTATTTATCTTTAACATTCTCATCTAATGGGCCATTTTATTATAAATGAGATCGTAATTTCACTTATACCAACCTCATTGATGGACCCACTCACTTAGAACGCCTACTATCTCAGTTCATCCCTAGATTACTTAACACCTGTTGGTACATATGGCTTTTTGGTCATTATTATCACAAAAAAAATTAATCATACAAATCAAATATCAAAATCACGCATATGCAAATTATTGGATTTCAAATCATATCAATAAAACAGCAATATATATTTTATAGAAAGAATTTGACATTTCAATATCAAAATCAACCTCATGGCTATATACATATTTATAAGTCATCACATTACAATCCATAGGCCATTCATGTTCATTTTTAAAATCGTAATAATAAAACTATTTTTTAATTTTAAAAAAAGCTTTATGAGCATTTTTAAAGATATAAGACAAATAAGGATCCGTTAACAGTTTGGGTAGGGTACACACTCCTTTTATTTCTCATGCCTAAAAGACTTGTTGCTTAGTTTCTCAGAGCTAATAAGCTAATTATGACCTTAGAAAGTCATTCTTCACGAATTATAAAAGTCTCAAATTTGCCAAAAATCCTAACTTTGTCCTTATGCAAAAATTGTGCCTAATCCTTATGTCAACCTTAGAATGATGATTGCAAGTTGTCTTAAGTGAGAAATTTGAAAGAAGCTAGAACATGCATGAGCATCCTAGGATCATTTATGGCATCCTATGGTAAGTTATGCATACTTTTTCAAATATTTTCATATACTTAAATAATTTAATCAATTAAGACAATAAATTTACCTTGTAGACTTTCCTTGGAATGCAACGAATGGTCTCCCACTTGTCTTCAAAGCTTGCACATACTAATTAGATGTCAATGGTTCTAAATGATGCTTATGAAAACCTAGCTCACCATTAGAGCTTCATCGAGCTTTTCTTCTTATTTTCTACCCTTAGAAAACATCAAATAATAATGAGGAGAAGAAACAATGAAAAACAATTTTTCTTTCCTTTCTTTCTTTTTTCTCTCTTTCTTTTTCTATGAAAAAATACATGAAAATATGGCTTTGTTTTTGTTTTTATTGCTTTCACCCGTAAGTCCACCTATGAAAGAAGATGAATTCAATTTCAATTAATTCCCATTGAATCCAACGTGTAAAGCACTTAAATTAAAAGCCATTGGATCATTTTCTTATAATTAATAAACATAAATGATAAAAAAGAAAGCCATATACATGTGATCATACAATATATATATATATATATATATATATTAATTAATTAATTAATTAATAATATATATTAATCAAATTAATATATATATTTATTAATTAATTAATCAATTAATAAAGAAAGAG
>JAWDEX010194908.1:0-12234 GCA_035221805.1 Trichilia hirta
TTTATAAAAGTAGAATTAAAACTAATATGTCAACGAGTTCTTTTGAGATGGGTAATGATTTATTTTCAAGAACTTCATAGCTAAGTGTGCTTGGGCGAGAGCAATATCAAGATGAGTAACCTCTTGAAAAATTTTCAAATTGACCCATTACCAAGAACAAAACCATGAAGTCCCAAGGTTTAGGTCAAAGCGAACAATATTATTGATAAGCTTTAGATTAGGTCTTGTAGTATAATATCAAAGTCAACTCTCTTTCAATACGATCGTGAGCTTGGGGACGAGCCAAATAAAAATTAGTGGGCTTGTAACATTCTGGTTCTAAAGAGCGAAAAGTGATACTGGGGCAAAGATGTCTGAGCAAAGAGCAGCTTCTAGTAGGCATCAGGATAATTTTGGAGATAGGAGCGAGTCTTATATCAAAATAAAAGAAAAAATTCTTGATCTATAAAAGTAAAGTTAGAACTAATGTGTCAATGAGACTTTTTAGGATATGTGCTAATTTATTTCTAAGAATTTTGTAGTTAAGTGTGCTTAGAAGCAAGCAGTACTAAGATGGGTTATCTCTTGAAAAGTCCTTAAATTAACCTATTACTAAGAACAAAACCATGAGACCCCAATAATTGGGATAAAGTGAACAATATCATTAATAATTATTGGATCGAGTCTCACATAAATGGCTCCATTCGAAGCCATGTATGGTTGAAAGTATTGATCTTTAGTCAAATATTTTAGAAATTAGAGAGCATAAAATTTTGGGTACAAGTTTAGTAGATGATATAGTAGAGAAAGTTAAAATAATTCAAGAAAGAATAATAACGTCTCTAAGTAGGGAAAAGTTATATACGAATAATTAATGTCGAGATCTCAAGTTTCAAGAGGGGGACTATGTATTTCTAAAGGTTTCTTATTTTAAAGAAGCTATACTATTCGATAAGAAAGGCAAGCTAAACTCGAGGTATATCAAACTATTCTAAATTCTCCAAAGGGTTAGAGTAGGGTTAATGAATTAGCTCTTCTACCTAGTATGGATAAAATACATCTAGTCTTCTATGTGTATATGTTGAAAAAATATCTCTTGTATGAATTTTATGTTCTCAAGCCATATACAATAAAAGCAAATTAAAATTTATCATATTAAGAGCAATCTTTTGCTATTATGGATAGAGAGGTTAAAAAGCTTCAATTAAGATAGATTTCCTTGGTAAAGATAGCTTGACAATACCACAAGGATAAAGAAGCGACTTGGGAATCAAAAGATGTCATGAGGAAGCATTTTGCCCACCTATTGGTAGATGAAGGTAAACATTCCTTAACTCTAGGTAAATTTTTTTTTAATTCAAGGTCGAATTTTTTTAAGAGAGAAAATTTTAATACTCCATATTTAAGTTTAAAGACATTTTAGTCATTTTATACAATAGAGTAATTTACATTATTTTACAAAATACATGTTTAGTTGCTATCTTGACCTTAATGTTCATTAAGTGATTAGGAAGTATTTAATAAAAATTTGATAAGTTTAGAAAAATTTTGTTTAAGCACTATTTGCACACCTAAGCTTCTAAGTTAAATTTATCTTGATTAGAAAATTCGATTAATGAGTTATTTATTTTTGCTAAAAGAAGATAGAATAAAAATTTTATAAAATTAAATTAAATAAAAATCGAAGGTCATATAAAAGAGAATTGAAACTTAAAATAGAGCAAATGTGCAAACAGATAGAAAGATGTCATATTTAACATTTTCAACATCATTTTTCTTCATTCTTTTTAATGCTTCAAAGGCAAATCAATAAATTCTTCATCTATTAACTTATACTTGAGATTAAAAAGGAAATCAAAATAAATTATTTCATCCTTAATTCATTTCTTCCTAGGGTTTGCCATTATTGCCCTTATTTGTAACCTTTTTCCAATTCCTTCAATTCATTTGGATTTCAACTGTTCATTTCTTGCTGCCAATTGTATGTACTCAACACAAACTACACTCTAGAAACTTCATTTAATCGATTTGGTCAATGATTAAGTTAGGAGGATAGTAAAGCTACTATTTATAATTTGAGGCTTTTCGTGATTACTCATGATTCAGACATCTTTGGGTTAAATAAACCCTTCGGTATAATTTTTAACATCGTTAATATCTTATTTTTATTTTTTAAATAATTTTTTGATAATAGTTACTATTTATTATAAAAATTACTATTTATTAAAGAATATTTTTAATTATATTCATTTGAGTTAAATTGAAATTGAGAATAACATATAGGTACAAGAATTAATTGATTAGTTGATAGATCGTGAGAAATGGGATTTTGAAGTGCAAAATGAATAGTGGAAACAAAAATTTGAACTTAATTAAGATTTGCGAATGAAATGATGTCGAATGGAATGATTAGTGATAACGAATCAGGCATAATTAAGTTTTTTGTGCATTAGTCATTAGAAATTGATTTATAAGGAAATAGGATTCAGGAGGGAAAACTTTATCGTATATTGGATTTGTAGTTAATCTCGCATACCATGGTTTGATTATTTTAATGATGATTAGTGAATTTGTGTTAGATATACCAAGGGAGTGACTGCCTAGCCCATATTGATCTGGCTCTCATCTAACTTTGACAATAAGCTTGTGAGTGAATATTTATTTCTTTTATCTTATTGTTACTTATTTTAAAATGTTCATTGAAAATTTGATTGTTGAGATGCATTAGGATGTTAATAAATTAATTTTTATATTAAGACTATATCAAATATTAAATTGTTTTATGCCTTTTAAATTGCTTGGAGAAGTATTGATGAGTTATTTGAAATTGAGGTCAAGAGAAGGCCATGTATGATTTGGATATGGATAGTTTTATAATAAATTCTTATTACTTTGATTATTGACTAAGAATTTGAGAAATGAATGATTATACATACATATGCATCCAATGTGAATTTGTAAAAGAATTTTGTGGCTGAGAATTAATTTTATCTAGTACTTAGCGTTTATGATTTTATGAAGGAATATGGATTTATGAATTTGATTTTAAATATATAAATATTTGCCATAATTTCTATTTTTCCCTACCTTTGGCCAGAAGCTGTAAAGGAAGGAGTATACATACCTTGATTGCATGTTTGATATATATGTATGTAAGGATACCGGTACAATTGATAAGTAAAAGGTGAAAGAAGATCTAATACCTATCAGCTAATACTTGTTTATATCTTTGCATGCATCTCTAATAAAATTGATACTCTAAAATATTACTTTTGAATTTACAAATAATGTGCAGTTGATTGATATTATATTTTTTATACATGAATGCAAATATTTCTTATAAAATATATTTTATAATTTTAGTTTTTATTCACTGAATTTTTCATAAACTCATCGCACCACATATTTTTAAATTTTTGCAAAATTCACTTTCTAATTAAGGACTTGTAGAAATTTATAAAACAAAAACATTAGAACCTCAAATCCTCAATGAAGTCACCTAGAAGCTTTTTTTTTTTATATAGGTCTATTTATTTTGTATATACAAGGATAACACCCGATAATGTATTTGTATATTATATATCATTTGTATATTTCTTTGTATATGGTATATATTGGGATGGAGCCCCTTTTGCATATTTATAAGTTTCTTATACATTAATTGTATTTGTTTAAAAATGATTCTGAATATTAATGTCTATATACATATTTTAACTGAGGTTGAGACTTATGAAAATAGAATATTTTTACTTTTATATCGTCACGGTATTGACTTTTAGAGTGTGACATTATCCACTTATTATTAAAATTGCTTAATTTTTTAAGATTAGTTATAATATTCTTTTTAGTTTATATATAGGTTTACTTTTATGTCTATTTATGTATTAGTTTATAAAAGCTTCGCCTGTTAAAATTTATAAAATTATATCTAATAAATATTAATTTAGTCTGGTTTAATATAAAATAATAAGACGCAACTGATTTTATAGTAAAATATTATTTTAGACATGACAGGAACTTTCCTTAAAAATAGTGGACTGACTTCTTGATTTATTGCGCGGCAGTTATGAAGCTAAAACAATTGCATGACTCTAGTATTTCAATATTCACATCTTTAACTTCATATGCAAAAATCCATACTATAAATAAACACAAAATTATGCTAATACTATTTAAAGATTGTGTAATTATTTGAAATACAACATTGAAGTTTTGTGGCGCTGAGTATTTATTATAAAGTGATGTTAAAGATATAAATTTTTTTTTATATATTTTATATAAATTATTGTATACAAATTGATATTACAAGTTATTATTGATTAATAAAAATACAAAATTAATATAATTATTATTAATAAATAATGTAAATCCTAGGAAAGTTATTATTATCATATCATATTAGTTCTTACATTAAAATTTGTACAAAAAACTTTAATTTTTGACATTATTCTTCGTTGTAATAGAGATAAAATGCTCGAATTTTTATCAATATTTTTTATTGCATACATGGGTAGATTGGTGTGTGGTGGGCATGATGTGTTGATTTGGATCATAGAGTATAAGTGAGAAATTTTATTTGGGTTCAATATAAGTTATTAATTAAGTTTTTATATAGATTCAACTTATGTCTTTTTGATATCAATGTTGGATATTTATGTAATATTTTGACCTCAAAATTTATTGAACAATAATAATTCATTATTTGTAGCTTGTACACTAACTTGAGGTCTTATTGTAATATTTATTCTCATTATAATATTAGTCTTAATAGGGATTATATTAAACTAATAGATACATATAAGCTTTAATTAAAGATTGCGTCAATTGGCACCTTAGTCCTATCAGTGTCAGAAGATCTACATTAGTTAATACATTACTTTTATTATTAGAATGGATACAATAAAAGAGGGCATATTCTGATATTGAATTATCAGTGTCACCAAGTTCTTGTATGATATTGAATATGGTATGATCAGCATTGATAAACTGGTAAAATCAAATTGAAGGATAGAAACAATAGAAAACACCCTTCGCTAAAATTCCATCAATAAAATTCTTCTCTTAGGACATTCTTTTTGTGACCACAATGCTATTACAGAAGATGGCATTTAAGCAGTTTAGTAAAATTTATATATATGACCAAACCAGTTTCATTTCACTAATAACACTACCCTTCTTTGAGGTAAAGATACTTTCAATCTTTCGAAAATACCATATATCTTATCCGACAGGTCTTGAGTATTGAGCTTGAACCAACAGTCAATCATTTACGAGCAGTTTGTGTCATAGCTAGCAAGTCCTAGCAACTGTGGACCTTCTAGTCGGGGGTTATTCTCAAAGCTGCACCATGGAAACAAAATTAGGATCACAAGGGACAAAGAAAATAAGAAAACTATAGCTAGTAATAGTCCAAACATTAGACGAAGAAAATTATTCAATGTGCATAGTAATGCCCAGAAGAAAGCAAAAATACAGACTTTATTTATTCATTATTGAACAATTAGTGGCACGAAACTAACAGATGATAATTGATATTGAAGAAAGAAAGAGATTCTTCAATGAATTTCCTCTTAATCTTTCTTGTATAAAGCATATCAAAGAATCACTTTCGACAAAAGAGCATTGAATCTCCACAAATGCAAGAAGATAATACGGATCATTTGCCAGCTTATATGAGCTGCAAGGTATCTAATTACTAACTAAAGTACAGATTCAAGCACATTCTCGCATGTTACACAACACTATTCTTTCAAACCTAAAAGCATAAAATACATTCTAGATGAACAATTTTGAGATTTTTAGAATAATAAACAACTCAAGCTTTACTAGCAGTCAACATTGAAAGCAAGTGGTTAGAATGGCAATCAATACCATAAAAGAATGCAAATATCTTTACCAGTCAAACCTCTTGTCTTCCAATAATGAATGCATAAGAAAATATCAACAAACACATTGAAAAAATAACCAATCAATCAAAATCAATCAATCAAGAAGTACATGAGTTAAAGAACAAATGATACAGTCAATAAGTTGATCTATCAAGGGCAAAACCTAGAATGTTGTTTTGTTAATAAAAGGCAAAACATCTCATCAGACATTGATGAAGCCAAAATCAATTCAATTTAGAAGTTTGAGGTTTTCTAAAAAATGCATAATTGAGAAGTTTCAAGTTCAAGAATGCACTAGCAAAGATGCAAGATACTCCAAATCTAGATTCTCTGCGCAGCTAGAGTATTTCTACTAATGGTCAAGAATAGCTAGTATATACTCCTGGAGATCTTGTATTGTCATTTTAAACCCAATCGTGCTACTTACCAATTTAAGTTTCCTAACCAAAAATGCAGAGGCAACTTCGCTTAAAAGTATTTGCAGTACAAATTATTAGCTTTGCTGAGATACCAACTGGTAGCAATAATCATCACCAGATTTCATAGTAGATTTGAAGTTTTCACTTTCTTGGGAGGAAGAATAACTCCAGAATCTCATTGGGACAGGAAAACATACATTTTCCATTGTACATAGTAGAGTTGAATATATTGTTAAAGTCATTACAGTTCACAGTGCAAGAATCAACACCAAATTGACTATTAAGAAGCTTAATCAATTAACCGAATAGTTTCATTTGTTTGTTGTGAGGTCAATTATTATTCTCACAAGTTTGTGAGCATGGTTTGTGTGATCATATAAATTTTCAACATTTATCAAAACTCTCTCTGATACTAAGGAAATAGAATAGTAACTAATGAATATCGTACCTACCTATAATCACTCAAATTAGATGTACTATAGAAAGTAGCATGCACATGTAGACCCTTATTCCTCATCACTCTAATAATTCTCAAGTCCCATATTGGAAGTGTCAGGTTCACTGCATTACGAATGACACGTATATAATTTTGGCAGCATGAAACATAGAAGTGCAATATGTAAGGTTACAAGTTGAAAGTTATACTTTCCAAGTTGCAAGGTTTACATTCCACAGATAAAAATGGACATACTAAGATCACCCCTGAATTATAGCAAAATCCTGAAAACATAGTGTACGGTATACACGGGCGGAGCTGCAACATGGCCTGGAGGGACCCTGGTCCCCCCAGGCCCCACAAAATATTTTAAAATTTAATATGCAATATATATAATTTGGACTAATATATAAAAATATTTGTGTTGGCCCCTGAATCTTTTAAAAGTAATCAATCTATCCATTATTTTATGAACTGCTTTTAAAATTTTTTTTCTATTTACTTTGAGTTTGGAGTATTTTGGCCCCTCCAACTTTGTATTTTTAGCTCTGCCCCTGGGTATAGATAAAGTTCAGAGCTGGATACAAAGGAAACAGCATACAACAAACTTAGCTATTGAATTTCAAACAGCCAAAGTGTAATACAGAGATTAACAGATCACAGCCAACTTTTAGCTGGACAACCAAATGATAATGGACTCTAACACAGTAGGGGATAAGTGGGAGGGAGGGAGGGAGATGAAGACAGAAACAAAAATATCCTCCTACTACAACTATTAAGAACAGTCACATACATAGTCAACATCTACATAGGTGAAAAGAGACGCAAGGAACACAAAACAACATATATTGCAATCCTAGGACACATAGAGGGCTGCTAAGAAGAAACAGACGGTGTGTAAACGAATGAAATAATTGAAACAAAATCAGGGCACTTACATGTTAACTGGGCAAAAGTATAACATGCATGAAGCAAGTAATAAAGTAAACAAAAATTAAAACCTACTTGTTGAGTGGGATATGTTCAAATGGTCCACTAGCAGGAATTGTTCCACAGAGATCATTGCTTGACACATCCCTAAAAACCAGAAAAGTTTTTCAGGATTATAATTATACAGCTACATACAACAATACCAAAAGATTACATCTGCAGAGAAAAAAAGATTCCAAAAAAAAAAAACATTATACTTACACAACTTTGAGGCTTGAAATTCCGGCAAGCTCCCTGGGAATTTGTCCAGTTAGCCGGTTGTCATTAAGCCTCCTGCCAAAAGCAAATAATAATGAGAGAAAGGCCAGCAGTTAAATATAAGCATCCTATACAGACCAATGAGGCATGTCCCAAGAACACATGGTTCTTTCTACCCAAAGAAATTTTTCTAATACAGGTATCAAATTATATATTTATGCAAACTTGTTGATGCTCAAGAGGATACAATATTAGGCCCAAAATTTGATCTTCAAATAGCAAGGTAAATGCTTGGGCTTCCAATTCGGGAGAGGGTGTTGATAAAATTCACTAGAATAAACAGCACTATTACAACAGGCAAGGAACCATCAGTGAAGGCAAAAGCATATATGCTCTGCATCCAAAAAAAAAAAAAGAAGAAGAAGAAACACTGAAAAATCAATCAGATAAGTAAGTTTCCCTAGACCATAAACGTGCATTCAAAGTCAATGCAAGGGTTTTGGAGCCCTAACTTCTCCAGATAACTCAACATTTTACTGAATTTTATGGTAAATCAAGTCAAATGACAAAGAAGATCACCCAAGTTCACTTACAAAGACAAGTATAAAAAGGTTGATGTTAGCAAAGAAACTTACAAAAATATAAGAGACTTCAATTTTCCCAGGGAAGGAGGAATTGTTCCAGAGATGTTGTTATTATACAAGTCCAAGCTGATGAGGCTCTTCAAGTTACCAAGCTCAGCAGGGATAGTTCCTCGGATGTTGTTTTTGTAAAGCTCCCTACATCCAGACAGATAAAATTGGCTTGGAGTAAATAAAAGAAAATCCAAATGACAACATCGATTTGTATATAGCATTTTAATCTGTGCAAATTTAGATTTTAAACAAGTAATCATCTTCAAGACATCAGTTTATTAAACAACAGAGCAATGGGAAATACTATGGAAAACTGTTTAAAAAGGGGCAAATTGAAGGAGAAAAACGCACAGATATTGCAAATGTTCTAACTTCCCAAGTTCAGGTACCAGATGCCCAGATAGATTTGAATTGCCCAAATCCCTGCAGAAAATATAACGAAGACTTATAACATCTACAGCTTTTCTTAAAAAATTGATTAGAACCAGAACACAGAAGTGACAATAAATGCTTCAGCAGGGAAAAAAAAGTTGTCCATCAATTAGCGTGTCATCAATTATTAGACATTCCAACAAATTCACACGTGTTGCACAACATACTTCAAATAACACCAATTACACTTATGAGCCCAAACATGGTATTGAACAGGAGGAATTTGAACAGAAATCCTTTCATAAAGACTGCAACCATTACACAGAAACCCATCGCAGGGAATCTACTCATAACATTCAATTTGTTTCTTTTGATGCGGCAAGAAAATGGTTTGTACATAAATCAATAAGGGCAATTTGCCACCAGGTACTAAATATATGGGGCCTATTTCCCCTCTGTAGCATAGAAGCTATTTTCCTTTGCTAGCATATATTATAAAAACAGCCTTAGTTAAGCTGTGTTCAACCAATTACTCACGAATTCAAAGAAGCAATAAGAAGTTGAATAGTGATCTTCGAATGGTGATCTTCACGAAGAAAATAAAATAAATCAAATTCAACCAACCCAACTCCCAAAAACACAAATAAATCAAATTATAACAAATACTCCTATTACGTACGGTATTATTGCAAACACCCAACAGCTAGATAAAGTTTATCTGATCTCATTTTACAGTTCATTTTACAACGCCTCAATCCCAAACATAACCTTATCAAAAATGTAAACTTAAACTTTAATATCAAATAAGGAAAGTAATCAAACATTATCAAAAACACTAATACAGAAAACCCAAAAAGGAAACAAACCCAAATCAAGCTAGCAAGCATGCAATTATATATCTCCATATCCAAATCTAAACTCATCAAAACGCCGATTTTTAATCATAGTCACGGTGATTAATCAAGGCCATACACTCTAGTAACGCGATTATCCTGGTTACATGTGATGTGAAACCAAGTGCAGGGATTAACAAGAGTTGGATCCCAGCTCTGCAACACGTTATCTGGATCTGTTAAGCTTCTTCTCAAGGTGTAAAGCGCGTCTCCTTCCGAGTTTCCACGCACCTCAGAAACTACCAGTGAAGTCAGAGTTAAACACAGACAGAACCAGGTAGGTGCTGCCATGGTGGATGTTAGTTAAAATTTCCAAAGGAAATTATTGTCTCTAGGGTTTCGTTTGCTGTGTTTGGTTTCACTTTGTGAAAGAGGATAGACAGGAGAAGTCTATAGCGCAGATGGGCCAGGAAGAAAGAGAGAGAGAGAGTTGAAAGAGATTCTTGAAGGGAAAAGAAGATGAGATTGATAAAATCGGCTTTGGGAATATCAGAGCGAAGAAGTAAAACTTGTACTTTCATTTTCCACAATATTTTAGTCCCTCATATTTCCAAAAACAATATTTAAGGACGGAAATTTACGATTTATGCAATATAGTCCTTATGAAATCTAATTTAATTCCAAGAATAACTAAAATTATTGGATATTAATTGATCATTTTAGCAAACTTTAAAGACTAAAGTATATTTTTTATTTTTTATTTGTATTTTCACAAAGACTAAAATGTTGGCTTGTTTTCTTTTAGCTTTGCTTTTCCATTTTATCTTTAAAATTACTATGAAAATAATCAATTCTTAGAAAAAAAAGACAAATTTTTATTTTTAATTTAAAAATATTACAAAAAATAACTCTAAAATTGAGAATCTCTCATACCATATAAAAAATTTTACTAGTTAAAACAATTAGCACCCACTATATTTTTATTGTATTTTTTAATCTTTTGGTTAATGGTGATTTGTTGTGTTGTTCCACAATAGCCCATTGCTTTGTAGTGGTAAAGATTTCTTCAATTTTTTACTATTTTTAAGTCAATAATGCTTATGGAGTTAGTATTAAACTTTGACCTTAATTGATACCCATAATATTTTATTATTAGCTAATTGTTGATTATTTCCTTCCCAAAAAGAAAATTATTGATAATTTATATTATTGTCCATGTAATAATCATGCAATACTAAATATAATAAGTATCCTATCAATTAATATATCTTAATTTTATAATGTTATCTTGTCATATCACTTAAAACAACAATTAAAAAATATAGAACATATTGTTTTCTTCTTTTATTGCATGTGTATTTAGTCAAAATTTTTGTGATAAAAAATGTTGACCAAGTTCAATTATATATTATTTTGTGATTAAAATAAAGATGAATTTATTAAAATTAATATCTAATAAATTATTTAAATAATTTGGATCCCATTAAAAGCCTTCAACTATTACTTGACTCAAGTATTGATGGAGTATTATGTAATGTTCCCACTAAACTAAGTTAATGGTTTAGTTGTGATGAGAAATTAAAATGAATTTCATGTGCATTTCATTTGTGATTTAAGCAAAAGTAAGTCCCCCTTCTTGTTTTATTCCATATATTCAAAGTTGAATTGGTCGAAGGATGACTTTATGGATTTGGTCATCAAATAAGATTGCGGTCCAAAAGGGGTAAAATGGAAGTGGAGCCATTAAAGTAATATTGATTGATTTGAATTCAATGCATCTCTTAATTGCATTTTTGAATGGGTCATGATTCATGAGCCGGGTCAAACATGGAACATCATAATTTCACACAAATTTACTCAAATAAATTTTAAATAAATTGGAATGAATGATATTTATATATTATCAAATAATAATACTAATATTATATTTAATTTTCACTTATTTTAATAAAAAATTAAAACAAGTGACAATTATAAAATACTATCACATATAGATAATTTATATAAAAAAATTTATATTCTCAAAACTACTCATATTTAAAAAGGGTGCATAGATTTTTTTTATCCCTCTTTTATAAATAGTGAGAGCATTATTTCTCTATTATTTTGTTGTTTATTATATAATTAAAAAGATTAATATGATTAATTTAATTGATTTCAATTTTATACTTAGTCTAATTAATTCAAAGTTTTGTTATAGAAGTAACAAGTAAAGGTGTCCATTTTCTCCTACACCAACTTTTACAAAGAGATTTTCTTTAATTTTTATTTGTATTCTTAGTTTTGTTCTCATGTATCACGTGTCTAATATGGCGTATATACAAACCCAATATGTAATTATATAAGTAGATGTGACCATATAATATTATTATTACATATTTTATTAAAAAAATTGTCAAAGTGAAAAAATACATTATATATACCATGAGACAACAATCTACGCTTTGCATCAATCAACACATTAATTTGTATAATTGATTTTAA
>JAWDEX010194927.1:0-12232 GCA_035221805.1 Trichilia hirta
TGAAACAGCCAATTGATTTTGTGTCCACTGCTGAGCCACATAAAATATGCAAGTTACATCGATCTATTTAGAGATTGAAGCAAGCCTCTTAAAGTTGGAATATCCGATTTGATAAAACAGTAAAAGCGTTTGGTTTTATCAAAAATTCGGATGAGACTTGTATTTACAAATGGATTAAAGATCATGCGATCATATTCTTAATATTATATATAGATGACATATTATTGATGGGTAATGACGTGTGCATGATGACAGAAGTCAAAATCTGGCTATTTAAAACTTTTTCCATGAAAGATTTGGGAGATGCAAATTATATTCTCGGGATTCATATCTATAAGATATATCAAAGAGGATAATTGGATTATCCCAAAAGTTGTACATTGAAAAGATGTTGAAAAGGTTCAACATAGAGAACTTTAAGAAAAGTCTCCTACCCTTTAATTAAGGTTTTTATCTCTTAAGAGATATGGGTCCAAAGATCGATGAAGAGCGATAACGGATGCGTAGTGTTCCATATGCATAAGCTATAGGTAGTTTGATGTATGTTATGCTAGGTACACAACCTGATATAGCTTATGCAGTAAGTGTTATTAGTAGATATCAGGTAGATCCCAGGAAAAAATACGGGTCTATAGTAAAAACTATCCTTAAGTACTTAAGAAGGACTAAGGATTTGATTCTGAGTTACGAATCTTAAGAGTTGAGTATTCATGGGTACTCAGATTTTGATTTTTAATCGGATGTAGACGATTAAAAATCTACATCTGGTTTTATATTTCTGTGTACTAAAAGAGCTTTGAGTTGGAAGAGTTCCAAACAGAAGACAACAACTGACTCTATCATAGAAGCTGAATATGTAGCAGCTTCAGAAGTAACTAAAGAAGTAGTTTAGATACGAAAGTTTGTATCTGAACTGGGTGTAGTTCCTAGTATGGCTTATCTGATAAGCGTATTATGTGATAATATAGGTGCTATTGCACAAGCTAAAGAACCAAGAACACACCAGAAATCTAAATATATTCAGCAAAAGTATCACATATTGAGAGAATTTATTGATGCTGGAGAAATTTTAATCGAAAAAATATCTTCAGCAGAGAATATTGCTGACTCTCTCACTAAAGCGATGACACTGAAGCAGCTGGACTAGAATCTTGAGAAGATGGGTATGAGATACAACAGTGAATGGCTTTATTGCAAGTAGGAGTTTGTTAGTGTTGTATGTCCTAAAACTATTCGCGTTGTCAGTTTTGGGCATATTGTATTAAGTTACTATAGAATGTGTATTGTACATATTTATTAATAATGAAAGTGTTTCAATTTATATGTATATGTTGCTTCTTCTATCCAATTATACTAGTGATAGAATATACATCTGAATCGTCTAAGATAATAAGTTATTTAAATTATTCCTTACAAATATAATAGTAAGTGGGCATTGATATTATATAGTAGGTACACTGAATGTCTTTGGTGAATATCATAAGATGATATTAGTGTGAGTGATATGATAGTCATATCATTAGGACATTATTGTGGAATAATAGTTAGAGAACTATTATTTAAACGTGATTAAAGTATGGTGAATCACACGAATGTATGATGTCAATGATTCATTATGAAATTATAAGGGTGTGTTAACTACTCCTCAGACCTTGGATGTCATGGTTTTCAATTGGTATAGATGCACATAGTTTATTTAGTATATAAATACGAGATTGACTAATCACGTCTTGTACATAAAAGTCGATTTGATCATGTGTTATTTATATCGAGTAGTAAATAACTGTTAGAAGAAATCTATTAACTCGATATAGTGAATTTTAAGGCATTGTTGATTGGATCCAGATTTGAGTTCCCAGTCGAATATTAGTAAATGATTGAAAATAAAGTCTTTGATCAAAACACGAATGTCATACGAAGAGTTCGTAGTGACAAGTTCAGTTTGTACTGACTGATTATCCAAATAAAATTGAATTAAGGGTTTTGACATTCGTGAGCCTTGATTTAGTTGGGATTAGATGAATAGAAGGAGATTATTCACACAAAATCTATAATTGAGAATAAGGTTCGAAGAAATTTTTCTTCATTATGAGTTAGGGGCTATAGCACATTGTTAGATGTCAACCATAATCGTTTTGCTCACAGCTAACATCATAGTGAACTTGAGAGATCACAACATAAACCTTGAGATTATCCTTGCTATGAGAGAGAGTAAATAATATTCGTAAGAGAGTTAGCACTCTCGGAGATATTATATAGCCAAAAGTCGTAAATGATTTACGCGTTAAATTATTTAACAAGATGAGAGCTTGAAAATTGACCTTATTGTGATTTAGAGTAAATCACAGTATTCTACAAATATATAAATATTTAAGTATAATTTAGGGTTAATTTATAATTTTTAAAAGTCGAAGGGCTTGATGGATATCTTATAGTTAGGGCCTTAATGATATTATTCAGGTAAAAACTTGAATGATATTTTATAGTTCGGGGGCCTTAATAATATTTGCCATAAAATTATAATTCAGAAGTAAAATTGTTTCTGCTTCACCCAGATAAGCTTTTGTTCAGCTTCTGCCCCTTTTCAATTCTCTCGTTCTCTCTCTCGAATTGGCCAATCAACCAAAAATCAAAGGCGTTTGATTTCTCAAAGACATCACATTATTAATGCTACACTTAATTAGGGATGAGCCAACACCAGAAGTGCCTGTAGATAGAGTTAATGGGCTACAATAGTGGAAAATCACAGAGACTTTGCTTGTCATGCCTCTTAAATTAGTGGATCCTTCTGCTTGCTTAGAACAGCAGAGCTAACCTACTCCTTCAGATCCTCTACCCTCTACCGATGTTGCTAGAGAGAAAATGGTGAGCGAGCCAATAAGCATAGCCAAAAAGTCTTAGGAGCAGCCATTTAAAAAAGGCGACTCTAAGACATAATTAACTTTTTTTTTTTTTTTTTTTTGTATGTATATACATATGCCTCAGCAGCATTTCAGGAATGTAATCATCTTGTTTGTATGCAATGGAGAATTTTTCGTTAATGACTTATTGTCATGAGATTGATTCTTGCAAAGGTTGCTTAAGTAAATATTTTACCATAGAGACGTTGAAATAAACAAAATCATATCAAGTAGATGAATCATTAAAGCGTTATTCTAAAAAAGTAAAAAGCATAGAGTAGACACTTTTACTGAGTCACAATTGACTAAAGCAAGAGATGCAAAGTGTGTAATTTTTTGAGGCAAAATTATAATAACTCGAAGTAGATAGGATGTTGTAGAGACACTAAGTGAATATATTGTCAAAACGATGTCGAATTATGAGTAATGTTGCATAAATAAATTGCTAATTTTGAGTCAGTTTATATAGATTATTTCAAATAAATAAATTACCGAAGAAGTATGAGGTTGAAGATTTTAGGTTTTTTCCAAAGCACTGTAAATTAACACAAGTAGAATAATTATCAAAACTAAGTTGACTTACGTAGAATATTTTTAGTGAATAATCGATTAAGTAACTTATCGAAAAAAATAGATCAGTTTGTATAGATAAATTACAAAAACATAGTCAAATAATAGTATATTCAACGCGGATTTACTTTTAAATTGGAGTTGACAGTGTCGAAATTCAATCTATACTTCATCTGGATAAGATATCGTTTTAATAGATAGTACAATTTTAACAACTCAAAATTCTACAGCCACTTAATACTTCTCTCATCTGGGTGCAGTAATTTGTAGACCTCAGTTGCCTTACATCTATAATCCTATATGGTCCCTCCTAATAATGCCCTAGTGTGCCTTTTCTAGAAACTCAAGTGTTGGTATGGTCTGTTTCATAATTAAATCACCGACACAAAATTCGTAGAGTTGAATTCTCTTATTGTAATACTGAGCCACTCTTTTTTGATAGGTGACCATTTTTTATAAAAACACGTTCTTATCATTCTTATAACAAATCCAGCTCAAGTTGCCTTAGCTGGTTATTATTATCCTCATCTTAATGATTAACCTGATAACTTGGCATTTTAATCGCGATTAGGGTCACAGCTTTAGCCTAATAGGCGAGACTAAATAACATTTTACCTGTAATCATTTTTGGGTCATTCTAAAAGCCCATAACACCTGTGATAGTTTGTCCACTTAGACCCCTTTACAGTCCCTCAACTTTTTTTTAACTAGTTGTTTGATTGTCTTATTAGTAGCCTCTACTTGCCTATTGGTTTTTGGATGGGTAGGAGACGCGAACCATAGGTTAATATTCAGCTCGACATAAAAACTTCGAAAATTAGCATTCTTAAATTATTTTTTGTTATCTGTTATAATGACTTTAGAAATACCAAAGCGATAAATTATACAATTTTTCACAAAAGTAGTGCCCTTCCTCTCAATTATAATGGCTAAAGGTTCAGCTTTTATCCACTTTATAAAATAGTCGATAGCAACTATAGCGTATTTTATGTAGGCTTGTTCGTGGACAAAAGGCCTATCAGGTCAAGAACCTACTACGTAAAGGGCCATGGATTTGTCAGAGTGATAAACTTTTTTGGTGATTGGCCAATGATACTACTATACAACTAACAATCTCGATATTACTAGGATATTCGAATAGCATTTCTTAAAAGAGTGGGCTAGAAGTACACTTGCCTTAGAATTCTATAGGCTAGGGCTCGTTCCCCTTTATAATTGCTATATGATACTTTGTGGACCTCTTATAACACCAGATCGGTCTCATTTTTATCGAGACATCTTAAGTAGAATGTTTCATAGTCGCGTCAATAAAAAATACTGTCAATAATAGCGTATCTCGACGACTGATTCTTAATTTTTTGAGTCTATTTTTTATCATCTGAAAACTTGTCTTCCTATATATATAATCAGATAGGGATCATTTAGGAAGAATCATCATGCACAGTGAATAGCTGACCCAAGCTATTTTCTTTTTCTATACTCTTTTTGGCTAGGATAACTATTGGTATGAGCTTGGGGGCTTTCTCGTAAAATATTAATGCTAATTTAGAGAGGGCATTAGCTCGAGAATTTTTTGATCTCCGGACTTATTTTGCCTTTATTTAGCAAAATTTTCTCATATACTTATGAGCCAGTGAAAGGTAGTGTTGCATGTTAGCTTTAGTTGCACGAAATTAGCCATTAATCTGTTGCATTACTAACTGAGAATCTCCCGTCACTTCTATATCCTCAGCACCTAGTAGGATCGCTATCTCTAAATCTGTCAGTAGAATCTTGTATTCAGCCTTATTATTTATAGTCGTGAACTCGAACTTAAGTGCACTCATAACTTTCTCACCCTTGAGACTTTTAAGGATAATTCTTGCCCTGCACCTTTGAGTGTTTGTGCCCCATCAATAAAAATTTTCCAAGACTTAGATTGACTAGAAAATCATTCCTCCTCCTCACCATTAAGGTAGGGTTACGTTATTAGCAAGACGGTGTGCTCAACAATAAAATCAGTTAGAGCTTGCCCTTTATGGCTTTTTGTGGCTTAAAATTTATGTCAAATTTGCTTAGCTCGATGCACTATTTAACCAATTTTCTCAATAGATCTGGTTGATATAAAATTTATCTGAGGGATTAGTCAGTGAGGACGATGGCAGAGTAGGCTTAAAGTCTGGGTGAAGTTTTTTGGATGTGGTTACCAATGCCAGTGTTAGCTTTTCTGATATCAAGTACTTAGTTTTTGCATCCAAAAAAAAATTACTGATATAATATATTAGTTCTTGTACCTTATTTAGATCTTCTTTTGTCACAGCAGTGCTGACTGTATAGTCGCTTACTACCAGATATAGGTACAAAATATCCCCTAGGTTCGAGCTTGTCAACAAGAAAATTCTAGCCAGATATTGCTTTAACTCTTAGAAACTAGCTTTGTACTCTGATGTTCACATTATTATTTTTTCCTTTTTTACTATCTGAAAAAACTTCAAGCATCTATATGTTGTTTTGGAGATAAACCTATGAAAGACGTCTATTCTTTCAGCTAGGCTTAGCAGTTCTTTCAACGTCGAAGATGAATTTAAATCAAGAATTGCTTTTATTTTTGTGGATTTGCCTTTATACTGCGTTCATTCATAATAAATTCCAAAAACTTTCCCAAACTAACGTCGAAGGCGCATGTCTTAGGATTCAACTTCATGTCGTACTGTCGTAGTAAAGTAAAGGTTTCTTCAAGGTATTTTACATGGTCTATCCTTTCTTCTGATTTAGTGATCATGTCATCACGCATACCTCTATGAAAGATCCTATAAGTGGCTTAAATATTCAATTGACTAATCGTTAAAATATCACATCGGTATTTTTTTAATTTGAACGGCATTAAGCGATAATAATACAATATCTGGTTGGTAATAAAGGCAATTTTTTTCTCACCCAGCGGGTGCATTGCTATCTGATTATAGTTAGAGAAGGCATCCATAAAACTTAGCAACTAATGTCCTACCGTGGAATTCACCAATTGATCGATCCGAGGTAGAGAAAAATTATCTTTTGGGCATGCTTTATTCAAGTCAGTAAAATCTACGTATATTCTCCAGTTCTCACTCAGCTTTCCTACTATGACTACACTGGCTACCAATCAAGATAATGGACTTCTCTAATGAACCCTGCGTTCAAGAGATTGTCCACCTCAGTGCAAATGATCTTTCTTCTTTCTTGATTAAAAGTTCGTCTCTTCTACTTAACAGGTTTTACCGACGGACAGATTGCTAACTTGTGTGTGATAATCTTAAGGCTGATCCTGGGCATATTGGCATGACTCCATGTAAAGACATCTTTGTTCTGGTAAAGATATTCTTTTAGTTATTGTTCTTCAAAATGGATAAGCTGAACTCTAATCCAAATAATTTTCTTAGGGTCAATCTCATCTATAGTTACCTTCTTTAATCCTTCATCGAGCTTAACTACTAAGTCATTATTAGAGAAGTCCATCTGTCCATCTTTAATCCTTCGTCTTTAATTTTCTCTTGCCCATTTGTCCTTCTTTACTTTGAATCCCTATTATCGACTTTTGTAGTTCCTTAATCTTGAGGTCGCTTTAGTAGACAATGGATATGCCTAGAAAAAGTTGCAAAACATGAATGTGCTTTCTTTGATTGCCCCTGACAATGCCAATCCCATCATCGATCTGAAATTTTAGCTTTAGATAATGTATACTTTCGACTACTTTAATGATCCAAAAGAAAGGTCGACCAAGGTAATAGAATAAGGCATCTGTAGATACACCACTTAGAATTCAATCATGATGGTTTTTTGATGGGGTTTATCCCCTATGGCTTCTGGTAAAGACATCACTCTTAAGGGCGTAATAAATGATTCCCCAAAATTATGTAGGACAAACTCTAGATTTTATAACCTCACATTTTTAATGCCTAAAGTATCCAGTATATCTTTAAAAATAATGTCGACCAAGCTCCCAATGTCAATGAGTATCCGATTGACTTTTTTTTCTCCTACACTCATTATCACTACTAGGACATTATTATGAGGGTAATGTACCCCTATCTCATCTGTATCGATAAACATGATGGAAATCAATGCTATTCTAGCCCTTTTTTTTTTCTCTTAGACACTCATAACTTAGAAGTTGTTACTAAAGCTTGACAGTGAATATTTAAAATAATTCTTTTGATATTGATTAAAATTTTTTGCCAGGGTGGGACTGCCTAATATTATCATTGCTTGGTTCTTCTTAATGGGGGTTAGAAGATCCTCCATTGGGGTTAGCTACTAAATAATCCAAGTAATGGTTATTTACCAAGAGGTCAATCTATTCTCCAAGGTGAAAACAATTATTAATGCTATATTCATAACATTTATGGTAATCACAGAATTGACTACTGACAATCTTTGCCCATTCTAACTTTATTAAGGTTGGATCTGTCACGTAGAGTCTGTTGTTTATTACGTATTGTAGGGCTTATAAAAAAGAGATATTTAATCTAATATATCTCCTTCTGCCCACTTGTGCTACACGCTAGGATTTTTTGTACGAGATAGGCTTTTTGACAATAGTGCTCTGTGTGTGTGATCACATGTATATCACAGAACGGCAAGGAAAATGATAATTTAATAGGGTATATATATTTTTTACAAATTAAACACATTCAATTTTTAATCACTAATCTTTAGTGATTTATTAATGAAGTGCAGTGCTAATAATGTGATACCTCTAAGAAATCAAATGCCTTTAATTTTTTGTTGATTGGCCATTCTGAGAGAGAGAACGGATAGAAAATTAGAAGAGGGGAAACTAAACAAAAATTTCCGAATAAAGCAGAAATAATTTCTACTTCTTTTTATAATTTTTATGACAAATATTATTAAGGCCCTTTGACTACAAAATATGATTTATGCCCTAATTATAAAATATCATTTAGGTCCCTTAACTTTTAAAAATTATAAATTAACCCCTAAATTCTATTTTAATATCTGAATATTTATGAAATACTGTGATTTACTATAAATCACATTAAGGTTAATTTTCAAGCTCTTTTTTCATTAAACAATTTAACACGTAAACCACTTACAACTTTTGATCAATTAATATCTTCGAGAGTGCTGACTCTCTTTCATAGTAAAAAAATCTCAGGTTTATGTTGTGACCTCTCAGGTTCACTATAAAGCTAGCTGTGAGCTGAAATCAATCTCATTAACCTTATTTTGAACTATTCAAATGCCCAATGACTATAGTTGACATTTAATAATGTGCAATAGCCCTTAACTAATAATGAAGAGAAATTTCATCGAACTTTTATTCTCAATTATAGGTTTTGTGTGAATAATCTCTTTCTATTTGTCTAATTCCAACTAAATCAGGGCTCACGAATATCAAAACCCTTAATTCAATTTTATTCGAATAATTAGTCAATACAAGCTAAACTTGTCACTGCGAACTCTTCGTATGACATTTATACTTTGGTCAAAGACTTTATATTCAGTCATTTACTAACATCCAACTAGGAACTCAAATTTGGATCGAGTTAACGGTACTTCAAAATCTATTATATTGAGTCAACGGATTCTTTCTGACAGTTATTTGCTTCTCGATATAAATAATACATAACTAAACTGGCTTTTGTGTACAAGACATAATTAGTCTTGTATTTATACATCATATAAACTATCTGCATTTATACTAACTGACAACCATGACGTTCAAAGTCTGAGGAGTAGTTAACACACTCTTATAATTCAATGATAAATCATTGACATCATACATTCATGTAATCTATCATACTTTGATCACGTTTAAATAATAGTTCTCTAAATATTATTTCGCACTAATGTCCTAATAATATAACTATTATATCACTCGTACTAATATCTGTCGTTTGTGTGTGATTACATGCATACTACAGAATGCAGCGAAAACAACAATTTTATCGGCTGTTCTATAGTTTTATAAATTAAACACATTTAATTTACAATCACTAATCTTTAGTGATTCTTTAATTAAGTGTAGCATTAATAATGTGATACCTCTGAGAAATCAAACGCCTTTGATTTCTGGTTGATTGGCCAATTCGAGAGAGAGAACGAGAGAATTAAAGAGGGGCAGAAGCTGAATGAAAGCTTCTCTGGGTGAAGTAGAAACAATTCTGCTTCTGAATTATAATTTTATGACAAATATTATTAGGGCCCCCCAAACTATAAAATATCATTCAAGTTTTTACCTGAATAATATGATTCAGGCCCCAACTATAAGATATCTATCAGGCCCCTCGACTTTTAAAAATTATAAATTGACCCTAAATTTTATTTAAATATTTACATATTTATAGAATATTGTGATTTACTCTAAATTATAATAAGGTTAATTTTCAAGCTCTTATCTTATTAAATAATTTAACGCGTAAATTATTTACGACTTTTGGCTATATAATATCTCTAAAAGAGCTAGCTCTCTTACGAATGGCAAGGATAATCTTAGAGTTTATATTGTGACCTCTCAGGTTCACTATGATGTTAGCTGTGAGCCGAAATTAATCTCATTGACTTTATTTTGAATTATTCGAATGCTCAATGACTATGGTTGACATCTAGCAATGTGCCATAGCCCCTAACTCATAATGAAGAAAAACTTCATCAAACCTTATGCCTAATTTTAGGTTTTGTATGAATAATCTCCTTCTGTTCGTCTAATCCCAACTAAACCAGAGCTCACAAATGTCAAAACCCTCAATTCAGTTTTATTCGAATAATCAGTCAGTACGAACTGAACTTGCCACTATGAACTCTTCGTATGATATTTATGCTTTGATCAAAGACTTTATTTTTAATCGTTTACTAATATTTGATTGGGAACTCAAATTTGGATCGAGTCAACGGTACCTCAAAATTCATTATATCGAGTCAACGGATTCTTTTTAACAGTCATTTGCTACTTGATATAAACAATATATGACCAAATCGACTTCTATGTGTAAGACATGATTAGTCTCGTATTTATACACCATATGAACCTTGTGCATCTATACCGATTGACAACCATGACGTCCAAGGTCTGAGGAGTAGTTAACACACACTTATAATTCAATGATAAATTATTGACATCATATATTCGCGTGATTCATCATACTTTAGTCACGTTCAAATAGTAGTTCTCTAACTATTATTCTACACTAATATTCTAATGATATGACTATCATATCACTCGCACTAATATTATCTCATGATATTTATCGAAGATATTCAGTGTGCCTATTATGCAATATCAATGCTCAGTTGATATTATGTCTGTAGGGAATAATTTAGATAACTTATTATCTTAGATGATTCACATATATATTCTATCACTAATATGACTGGATAAAAGAAGCAGTATATACATATGAATTGAAACACTTTTATTATGAATAAATATATACAATACATATTCTACAGTAACTTAATACAATATACCAAAAACTGACAACACGAATAGTTTTAGGGCATATAATACTAACAAATTTTCACTTGTACTAAAGCCATTCGCTGTTGTATCTCATACCCATATTCTCAAGATGCTAGTCCAACTGCTTCAGTGTCATCGCTTTAGTGAGAGGGTCAGCCATATTCTCTGTTGAAGATATTTTTTCGATTAAAATTTCTCCAACATTAACAAATTCTCTCAATATGTGATACTTTCGCTGAATATATTTAGATTTCTGGTATGCTCTTCGTTCCTTAGCTCATGCAATAGCACCTATATTATCATATAATACGCTTATCAGATAAGTCATACTAGAAACTACAACCGGTTCAGATACGAACTTTCTCATCCAAACTGCTTCTTTAGCTACTTCTAAAGCTGTTACATATTCAGCTTTTGTGGTAGAGTCGGCTGTTGTCGTCTGTTTAGAACTCTTCCAACTCACAGCCCCTCTATTATACAGAAATATAAAACTAGATATAGATTTTTGATGGTCTATATCTAATAGAAAATCAGAATCTGAGTACCTATGAATACTCAACTCTTGAGATCCATAACTCAAAATCAAATTCTTAGTCATTCTTAAGTACTTAAGGATAGTTTTTACTGCAGACCAGTGTTTCTCCCTGGGATCTACCTGATATCTGCTAGTAACACTTACTGCATAAGCTATATCAGGTTGTGTACATAGCATAGCATCTATCAAACTACCTATAGCTGATGCATATAGAACACTACGCATCCGTTGCTATTTTTCATTGATCTTTGAATCCATATCTCTTGAGAGATAAAGACCTTGATTAAAGGGCAGGAGACCTCTCTTAGAGTTCTCTATGTTGAACTTTTTTAACATCTTTTCAATATATAACTTTTGGGATAATTCAATTATCCTCTTCGATTCATCTTTATAGATATGAATCTCGAGAATATAATTTGTATCTCTCAAATTTTTTATGGAAAACATTTTGGATAGCCAGATTTTGACTTTTATCATCATGTACACATCATTACCCATCAATAATATGTCATATATATATAATATCAAGAACGTGATCGCATGATCTTTAATCTATTTGTAAATATAAGGCTCATCCAGATTTTTGATAAAACCAAACACTTTTACTGTTTCATCAAATCGGATATTTCAACTTCTACAGGCTCACTTTAATACATAAATAGATCGATACAACTTGCATACCTTATGTGGCTTAATAGTGGACATAAAACCAACTGGCTATTTCATAAACAAGTTTTTCTCAATATAATCATTAAGGATTACTGTTTTGACATCCATCTGCCAAATTTC
>JAWDEX010194938.1:0-12232 GCA_035221805.1 Trichilia hirta
TTGCAATCTATTGACAAATCATTGACTATATGCATACCATGTGATCTGTCAATATTTGTAGCCCAATTCGATAAATAGTTCACAAACTATAAATCTATACTAATGCACTTCTTACAATAACCATATTATCAACATATATATATCATTAGGTGGTAACTAGTATATTTACTATATGATATAGTTGCCCAATCTACATCACGTATGTAAGGAATAATTTGATAATTTCATTTAATAATTAAACGAAAATATCTGGACAATTCACATACATTTTTTATATATGAGCATGCCAATATAAAGAAAATAGCTAATGTATGTGAATAAAGAACAATTCTTTCATTAATAGAATAATATTTATATAAAATCAGAAATTGACAACACGAATGGTTTCTAGGGCATACGATAATAGCTCTGATACCTCTACTGTCACACTTCAAATTTTTAGAAGATGACCGATAAGAGAATGAGATAAACCCCATCTCTTTTAGACTCTAACTTATATATATAACCAAGGACTTAATATTGATAACTTGTGACTTACAGATTACATATATGTATAGCACTGTACCTATATCATATAATACTAATTGTTGGGCAACATGACAATATGGCCAAATTACATTTGCATATACTCATTCAAGTATATTCATATGTTTAAACATCTGCTAAAATTTAAAACATTTATATATAAGGCTATAATACTCAACATATCCGACTATGCATGACCGGACTTAACCTAGTGACTACACTTTAATATTCGACTTTACTCATCTACCTTTTAAAAATATATTAAAAATTTAGAATAGCTTGCAAAACTATAAGAGTGTAAGTCACGAGAGAAATTTAGTGAGTGAACAATTATAAATAATATAAATAAGGATAAAAATTTAAAATTCATCAAATGTTAAAAGTACAACAATAAAAATTCTGATCCAATGCTAAACTTTAAATATAAAAATTTAGTAATATATTTAAAATTTTTCTCGAAGTATCATTTTTTTCTCTTATATGTACATGATACACACACACACATACACACATCAGTCAATACATCTCATTCTCAATTAATCCACATTTATTCATCCTCATTTCAATCTAACCCTTATTCCACTCAGTTATTATCTGCAACTTTTATTTCAAAATTTTACCATTACTTATATCTCATTTCAAAATCAGTCATTGCATTTTATTCATATTATATATAATCACAGAGTATCATTTTAGTCAAATCATCAATCAAATATTCATATTCAAGTATATACAGTAACAATAATTTCATTACTTATAAGTTTTAATCTTTTTTGGTCCTAATTTATTGTAATTATTAGGATTTTACTTTTATCTAATGCATCTTTTCATATCATATTATATCATATCACATATCAAATAAGCCCATCTTTAAATAAGTGATTACTCTTACTTAAATGATCTTCACATTTTACGAATACATAGTGCCATTTCTCAGGAATCTCACTAGTCAAGTATTTCTTAAAAAGAATTTACTCTTACCTGATCATATATCATATTAAATTAAATCAACCTATATATTACTATCAATATATTAATTAGGCTCACTTTTCAGTAGGTAATTACTCTTGCTTAATCGTGCTCCTTTCTTTTAATACTATCAGATAATCTCACCTCTTAATGGCTGATTACTCTTGTCTACCTAATAACATGGCATTGAGTAACCTCACACAATATAACAACCTAAATTATATTATCTTATTATCTTTCTTATCAATATTAATTAATAGCATTATTCCCATTTACATTGCATCACGTCACATCTCATTTCATCTAATCTCAACCAATAATAACTCATTCGTACACAATCATACATGTTCACACCTCAAGTACTACAATATTATGATTTATAATATTTTAATAATCTCATAAAAATGAGTATCTTCACTCGATCCATTCACAACCTCACAATAATATTCATCAATAGCATATTGTAGCCACTTATTATTTTAACATATTCATATGATATGCTTATAACATCATTATAAAGAATATAATAAAAAATAAATAATTATAGATCATTTATTGCTTATTTACTTACTTATAAACATATTACAACCTTCTCAATCTTGTATATATATGTATCTATTTAAGCATAATTTTTAAAATTGTGAATACAATATAATTGTTCAAACACATATTTATAACATTTCATATATTTAAATATAGTTTGGTCAAACACAAGAAAATATATAGAATTTTACTAATTATATAATATTTTTTTAAATATTTAAATCACATAAATATTCAAAAACTCTAAAATAATATAAAATATCACTCACAATTGATTTAAAATAATAACCATAAAACTATTTTCTATTTCGTAAACAATAAGCTTTTATACAATATTTTATAAGAAATAAAATGGTAAGATCCACTCACAGTTATTTTAAAACAATAATTATGAAACTATTTTTTATTTTGTAATATAGTAAGCTTTATAAAATATTTTATACAAATCAAAATAAGTAAGGATCTACTCATAGTTGTTTTAAAATAATAATCATGAACTATTTTTTTATTTTGTAAAATAGTAAGTTTTATCAAATATTTTATAAAAAAATCCAAATAAGTAAGGATTCACTTACAGTGCCTAATGAAAAGCATTGATTTTGATTTGAGTTAATGTGAGTTAGGTGACTGCTTTCTCGAAGTATCCTAAATTTTTAATATTTTCAATCATCGTTAAAACGCTTGAAATACTAATATTTATGAATCCATGCATATGAATACTAAATGTGCCTAAAGATATCCTAAATGAAAGTCTATCTAATTAACGTTATTTTGGATTTAACGAAACTTGATTTAGATTAGGCGAACATGAGTTATGATACAAAAGGTCTAGTCTAATTTTAATGACAAGCTACACTTATTGTCAAATTTTTTGGGAGCTTATCCAAATAAATATAAAGCTAAATTTTAAATATGTTGTACTCCTATATGTCTAATTTTTATAGCCTCTTATGATACTTCAATCGGAGTACTAAAACTTGATTTATTCTTGCATGAATATACATTGTACATATAAGGTCTAATTTTGGAAAAAAAAATAATTCAAGACAATAACATGGTCCAAAAGTTAAAATACAACCAGTGAAAGAGTCTTAAAACATCAAGAAACACTTCTAATCTTTCAGTTATACTCAAAATCATAAAACTCATAGTTATTATTTATCATCTTCTTCCTAAGAATCTTAGGGGTTTTACTATACCTATACTTCAATAAACTCAAATCTCATCACAAACAAGTCTATCAACACCTTATATATGATTCTATAGCATCTATAATCTCGAATTATTAAGAAATCAAAATATTTAAATTTGAGTTTCATGAACCCTAAATAAATTAAAGAATTAAATATGAGATTTTACTTTAATCAAGCTCTAGATTACACTTTTGATGTTGATTTGATGATTTAAAAGCTAATTGTGGAGAAATCTAGAAAGACATTTTAGGTCTTGAGAATGATTAAGAGAATGAAAAATATAGGAGATTTTATAGGAGATCTTGGTGTATGTCCATTTTTGAGCATGAAAAGAAAAAACCCACCAATAAAGATCTCATTAAAGTTTGCTTGCAAATCTTCCATTACGAATTCATTTTGCAATCCATTTTGGACTCTTTTAACGGACAGTTTAGATCTAGTAATAGATATAAAAATTGTGTATTTTTGTTTTATCTTTCAAATAGTTGAATAATCATCCAATTTAAATTTTTGTTTGTTTTTGTTTTTTTAGGTAAGCAAGTTATTTACTTCTTCATGTTCCAAGTTTTGTTTTCTCTTTTCTTTCTTTCATAATATGCATACATCATTATATTTATCAACTATTTGATTTAAACAATGCTTCGTTGATGAAAGATGAAACAATTTTTTTTTTAATTAGCAATAGCTTACAATATTATTGTTTCTTTCTACTTTTTTTATTAGTCATTGATCAAATGAATATACAATCAAAATGGATGGGCATTTTTGTATCAGTTGGGTTCGGAGGTAGAATTGCCTGATTTTTTTATGTGTAAAGAAAAAAAATCAAAATGTCTATGCATTTTGGGAGATACTACAAAATGAATTATAAACTACTTAATAAATTTTTTTTCGTTCTCTTCAAATTTATAAAAATAGTTTGTTCATAATTTTACCTTGAAACTTATTTATTGCATTTTGGGTTCATGGCCCTATTGCCCTCTAGTTACTTTGGAGTTTTTCAATGGTAACTACTTCTTATTTAATAATTTCATGACTTTAATGACCTATGTTTCAGAGTGTGACATAGCTTATGTTTGATAGTTTACAAACAATATCTCTTTTGATTGTTATTTCTTGAATTGTTTGTTCTAAATTTGCATTTATATTAATTCTTAGGCATACATGTAATCACAATTTCTTTCTTTCTCTATTTCTCTTAGTTTAATTAAATGTTCTCGTTGTCCAACACTTGTGAACTCATATTTCTGACTTGATATGATCAATTAAGTAGAAAAAGTATTACATTTAGATTTTTTCCTTTGTACATTCTATTTGAATTTCTTACCTTTTTTGTTTCCATTATATTTAATTAGCAACTATGTTTTGTTGGTTCCATAAATGTTTATGTTTCCTTATTTAAGGATCTTTTTCCTTCTTACAACGTGTCTTATTTTTATCATTATATCTTGCGAAAAATTATATTAAACAATTATTATGAATTAACATGAATTGCTTTATAATGAAAAAAAAGGAATTGCTTCAATTTATGAATTATCTTTATTTATAGAGAATTTGTTTGTTTAAGGTTTTAATCTTAAATTAGAGGATTATAAACCATTAGTCTTTTGAGTATAAAATTTCTTATTTTCTCTTACTTTAGTTTCTAGTACTATTGAAATTGCATTTACTAAACATTTTATAAGTTAGTTATAATACATGATATAAGTTAAAAATTTAGATCCATCCTATATTTGAATAGAGTATGAGTTTAGATTGCAGTGCTCTTTTTATGGTGATAAATAATAAGTAAGATATTCAAAAATAACTATATTTAATTATCAGAAAAAAACTGTGATAAATAGTAAAAATTTTTTTATTTGATTAATAACAGGATGGATGGACATTATAAACACGATAGGCTTTTTCTTTGAGCAACATAATATACAAATTTTGGAAACAAAATTCTTTTAAGAGGGTAGAATTAAAATAACCCCTTTAGCCCTTCTAGAATTTTTCAATTTTCTCTTTCACTCAAAGGCATAATTGGCATTTCTTAGGGCATTATTTAAGGCTAACAGGGAGGAAAAAAATATTTATCTTTCTCTCTTCTCCTTCCTATCCTTCACTCCCTCTCTTTTTATCTTTCAGTTCCATCAATTCTCCCCATTATTTTCACCAATTTTTTTCCTTTTTCTTTTGATTTCTTGCTAAATACAACATCAATTCATCATTATAAGTCTACTATTGCACTCTTTTTTAAGAATAGGGTAAGATTTAGCAAAGAGAAAAATCTAGGGTTTTAGAAAAAAATTAGAACTTTTGAAAATCAATGCAGTTACGACATTTTAAAGTCGTAAATAAGTCTCCAGTAAAGTTTTAAAATCGTTTTAAGCCCGAATTTTTTTTTAATCAAATTAGGGAGTTAGAGTTTACTATGCATTTATGAATTTGCTGATTTGAGTACAAATTTAGAAAATTGAGATAGATTATAATATTCTAGGAGAATAGCTTAATTTAAGGCTTTGATAAAAATAAAAAAGTTATTATTTCATGATTCACTGTTCATCAAAAACTATATCATTTAGAAAATTATGTCGTATCTTTTATATTTGAACTAGAATAAAAATTGTGATGATATAGGAATAGTTATGAGATTTTATTTGGTAAAAATCGATTAACTAACCAAAATTACATAAAACCTCAATAAATTAAGTTTGGCTAGAAAACTCTGACATAATAAGCATACTTACAGTATGTAGGTTGCATTAGTTTTATATAAGAATGTAGAAAATGATGAATTATTGTAATGTATGATTTATTTAGGTGTTGAGAACCTAAATAATGAGCTTTCGAGACGTGATGGTTAAAAAGGGAGTGTTTGCCTTCTCTAGATAGTGAGTAAACATTTTGTTTGCCTTTTATTTATTTAAAAGATTTATAAAATTTATGTATTTTAACTGTTTTAGAAAGTTAGATAAATCTTCTATAATATAATGTTTTAAATGATTACTTGTCTTAAATTTTATTTTATTTGTAAATAATAAAAAGGGCTTGTGTTATAATTTTATAAAAAATTGATGTCGAAAAATCAAGTACATTTTGTCAAGTTGAGATTATTGTACATTTTGATTTTGCCTTGACATAAAATAATTTTATGAATATGTTAAATGTAGTTTTGGATTTGTATATTGATGTATATATTGACATAATGATGATTTTAAGATTTTGTGATGCAAGATAGATTTTTGAATGGGATTATTCCTAATTATTTTATGATTAATGAGGAATAATCTTCGTAATTATTATTTTATATTTGATTACAATGGACATGTTGGTGATACGATCAGGAGGACTAGATTTATTTATTGGTATAGCTACAAAGTGATAGTTTAAAGCGGACTTGGAAAAAGATTACCTAAGTGAATGAAAATCACTAGTGGGGCAAGTGTATGGGTTATATTGGATAATTTCATATGATTGATTTATACTGACTTGTGAGTCTCGTTAAAGAAAGTTATGAATGTTATCACGTGACTATTCGAGGTCAACATTAGTGGTGGACAAAGTTTTAAATTAAATTCAAGAATTTTTCTATTTTGTTATATAAAATAAATTTCATATAAACTCATTACTTTTAATTGCATAAAAAATTCACTGACGGTCTCGGAATTTGTCTTGATTAGAGTAATCGCCGAAAGGGGTGACTAACTCAATGTTTTTTTATAAATAGGCCACATTTTCAATTAATGACAAAAGTATTTTTATATTTTAATTCATTTTGAATATTTTAAAAATATATTAATTTAATTTGATGTTTTAAAATTAATCATTATTTAATTATCATATAGTTCATTTATAGAGTATACTTTTGTATATTTACCCCATCACACTTCAGTTTCTTGTAATTTCAAGAGTAGGTGAATGTTTGTAAGTATTGAAAATTATTTAGCACACTAGAGCCTCATGTATAATTTCTAACTTGCCTTATAGTTTTTAAATTTAAGTCCACTAGAATAAAGATGAATAGATGTATATTTAATTGTATGAATTTATAAAGAAAATTTTAAACTTTAAGTATCTTTTTGTATATTTCAAAAGTTGAGTATTTATTTATGTCAGAATTGTTCTTGAAAATCTCAGAGAGACCAATTTAATTGCTAAAACGATGATGATGCATTAAAAGGACTTTAATATTTTCTTTATGTTTAAATTTAATGGAATTGAGATGAATATTTCTTTTTTGTGATAAATAAAGTATGAGTGACTGTAAACAAAACAGGTTTTAAATATGGAACAAATGCTAGGTAGTCTTGTAGGCTCTTGGAATGCATTATGGGATAATGAAATTATTTTAAGAGTTTAAACAATTGTCACATGTGGACTCTATGTGCCGTGTTGTGACACATATACGGATTCAAAAAATCTATTAAGATATAATAAAGATTGAAGAAAAATTATAGATTGGTTAGAGATTTAGAGAAGTTAAAACATAGGTAATAACTTATAAGACATAAAGTTAATTTATATATTAAACACAAATACACTTTCTCATAAAATAATTAAAAGAGTATTAGGTGTCGTATATAAAAAAGGCAGAAGAGTGGTCCAAGACCCTTTGTATGAGTAGTACAATAAATTATTCTTAATTATACATACAAGTAAGGTAGGCATACATTGGGACCCATAAAACATGAATAGTATGGATACATAACGTAAGCTGTATGAATATATGACGTATGCAATACGAAGATGTATAATTAGATAATATAAACAGTATAAAATGGTATAATGTGAACAGTCCAAATTATTTTATAATTTTAAGATATTTTATGACCTAAAAAGGTTAAGTGATAAAAAGGGAATTTGAGAAAAATTCCAAGATCTTGAAAAAAAAGAAAGTTTTCAAGAGAGAAAAAAACAAGTATCAAATATTATGCAGCCATGTCTTTCTTTGAATTTTGTGTGATTATTTTTTGTGTTGGTTTCTTGCATGGTGTGTGAAAAAAAGGAAACGGTTAAAAGAGTATTTCTTTGAGTAAAGACTCAATGCATCGCTGAGTGACCGCTATGATCAAAGAGACAGCCACCCCGCGCAATAAGAATTAGTTTTCAATTCATTATTTTTCACTGGGAAATTGCCTTATCATTCTGAACGGTTACTTTTGTTTTTGTTTCCGACTGTAGTTTTGAAAGGACTTGGGCCCTACCAACTCTATGTTACCTTTAGAATTTGGCGTTGGCAAGCGAGAATACAATTTCTGGATGTACAAGTGAATTGGACATTCATCGATCCCTGTGGGACCTTGATCGGCTAAGCTTGAAAATGGTGGCAGGAGACTGCAATCAATCAGGTGTTAAGCGTTAAGGAACTTTTTCTGCTGATAATTGGACATTCATCGATCCCTTGTGGGGACCTTGATTCGACTAAGCCTGAAAATGGTGGCAGGAGACTGCAATCAATCTTGTGTTGTGTAAGGAAATTTTTCTGCTGATTCGCTGCGCTAAATATTTGCAGTCTCATCACGATTCATGCGCGTGATCTGAGCTGTCGAGATTGTGATCCGCAGTCCGCGAGGGTTCGGATCTTCCTAGTCTCTGAGTCAGTTTATCAATATGGATTGCTCTATAGCCATCGTACCCTGGTCCATAGCATTCGCCTAAAAAAGATGCAGTTTGTCTTCGGAAAATGGAAACTAAACGCATATATTTGGCATAAGATTTGTTTGGGCTTTGGTCCTGATTCAAATTTTGGTAAAATTAATTGGGTGGGATACTGTTTTAGGCTTGTCAAAATTTAGGCTCATAATTGACTGGGTCGGATCACAGATGTTTGTAGTAATACTAAACTGACCAGACATTTTAGTCAACGAGCGAAACATAGAGAGAGGGTCGAACCATCGACGTCAGAATTACTCAGAAACTATGAGACCTTCGAGTTAACCCACTGCGCTACCACCAAACATTGAGCGTTGAAACCAAAGAAAACCTAAAATTGACAAGATTAACTCTAAACCTTATTATAACTTACCTTAATTTAGAGGCAATGGAACTGCTGGTAGATTTCCATAGCTTCAACGGCACGCACGATCCTACCTTTTAACAACTTAAAGTGACATTGCCTTGCCTTGTCTTTGATTAATCTATTTTTAAGTATTTAATCTAAGTTTTATTGCATAACAGCTGACATGTCATTGTATTCTGAAAAAAGGTAAAAATTTGTGAATTCTTTGATTAATTTTACTCTGAGTTAATAATTTTTGGGTGTCTTCAATTTTTGTTTTCTTAATATTGATGTTTCTTCGTGGCTCTCTCTTATACTCTTTCTTCGGCTTTTATTAATACAGTTTCGTGAAGAGTAATGGCGGCCATGATAAGAATACCTTGACCTTGTCGCCCTCCATTACGGATGAGATTAATGTATTAGAATGTTTTGTTTTCTAATATAGGTATATATATATGCCCGTTGTATGCTTGTGCTCAGAATTTGGCGGTGTTAATATTCATCATCCAATATTACTGTCAGGGGCGTAATCAAAAAAATTTTCTTAGTTGGGCTAAATTTTTTTTTCGAGATTTTTGTAATTTATATTTTCATAAATAAATAAATAAAAATCAGTACTAAAAATATATACTCATTTGTAGAAAAAATACACACTAAGTAGTACAATAATAAAATTTATGTTTATTATAAGTTCTTAGAAAAGGATAGCAAGCATAACCAAAATTCTTTTAAAATGAAAAATTAGGATCGTAACCAAAGGGTTTAAAAAAGGAAGATTGAAAATTGAAAATAACAGTTGGGAGTCTATTAATGATAAACACTAAATTATAGGCATCTCACCAATATGTAATAGGTAAAGAAGCTTGATAAAGAAGTGTTAATTTCATTTCTGAGATGTGTCTATTCTTTTTCTCTACATATCTGTTTTGATGATGTGTGTGCGCGGACAACTATATATGTCTAAATAAAATGCCCTAACTTTTGAGAAAATGAATAAAAGAGACAAACTCTCCTCCATCATTAGTGTCTAATATCTTTATGCTCTTTTGGAACAGTTTTTTAACATAAAGTTTAAAATCTTTAAACACAGATACGGCATCTGTTTAACCTTTAGAGGAAAAATCCATGTATATATATATACCTAGTGTAATTATCTGCAAAACTGATATAGTATCTAAACCCAGCAATGGACATATATAGATGGTGCAGGTTCTTATAAATCAACAAGAAGTAACTCAAGGAATTTTAAATTTTAATAGTAGTTGAATTAATATGCAATTTATGAGCTTTTCTATATTGAAAAACAACACAATTGAGCTAGACTTTTATTGAATGAAAAAAAAAAAAATTATTACAAGCAGACACAGCATGTTTGAAGACGACACAGCTTGCATGCATGTCCAAGCCACTGATGCAAGATATCAAGCTCAAATTGTTTTGTGGCAGTTCCTTGTAAACCAGAAAAAGATCTTTTTAAAACAGACACAAACTCAGTTTTTCCATTCTTCAAACTAAACTTGTTACACACACACACACATATTGAGAGAAGGTCACCACTTAATTGATTTTGTTTTTTGAACGAGGACTCATCACTTGGCTGAATTCTTAGTCTTTCACCTGTTAAGAGTATACTTACTATGTACATAAATGTTGCCAGTTTGATTGAGAGTAACATTTCTTACAATTACCAAGTCAGATCCGAGTCACATTTTAGGTTATTAGTAGATTAATTAGAAATGTATGCGTAACCTGTTTCGGGATGAGGTGGGCATAATTGATAAACTCAAGCAGCATACTTGGGGCTGTATGTTTATACCAAGAGATGTTTTGACCTCAAAATTCTAACCCTAAGTAGACTTCTTTACGAGCTTAATGGGTATTTCTTAGACAAGAAAATGGATTATCTTATGGTACAATACGTTTATTTAAAGAGGTGTTTTCAGTTTATTTTTGTTCTTTGCATATTTTATTCGACAATAGATGCATGCATGTTGAACTACAACCTGTATTCATATTATAACGCTCTTCCACATGCACAGAATACAAATATAATAAAACAACTTAAATATTAGCATTTTTCATTTCTCAACAATAGAAAATTTCATAAATAAGTTTATACATTCAAAAATTTCTCCATACCTACAAATTGTGTACTAATTATTTAGTAATATTATCCCTTGTATATTTGTTATAAATTATTAATTATATATAATTTTCAAATGCAAATCTTCACATTGGATTAAAATTTAAGATTATATTTATTGTACTAAATTTTTTAAAAAATTAAAAAATTGTTAAATCTAATACGCTAATTTATTATTCAATTTTTAAAACAAGGGTGAATATATGTAGAATAAAAAGAATATATACATATGTAAAAGTTTTTTTCTCCAAAAGTTTGCCTGTTGAAAATTACAAATTTACTTTGTATTTTATTATTTAATAAATTTTAGAATGTGCCAATGTTGGTACTAAAATGAAATTATAATATTATTGTTCAAATAATGATGCACGACTTAGTTTTTATTTTTTTTTTCTATTTTCACCTAAACTTAAACCTTATTTCCAAAAGTATGATGCATTTTACCCATCATAATTAGCTGTGGAGTGAGTATTTTTTTTTTGTTTTTGTTTTGTTAGCCTATTTTTCAACGGGACAATTTTTTAACTATTAAATTGTTATGGTTCAAATTTTGAGGATATTAATTTTTACAACAGATTTAGTGCAATACCAATAGAAAGATTGAATTTGTACGTTAAAAAAGCTCTCTTTAAAACTTTAATTTGTGCACATTATTTATTGATGAGAATACTCAATATATTGATTACAATTTTTTTCTTAATTATATAGTATGTACGAAGTGATCTATTTAATTTTTATTATTTTAAATGTTTACTGTATATTAAACTATTTGATCGAATGTTGTTACTGTTATTGAAATAGAAGTTTCTGCACGTTGAAAAAAAAAAAGGATCCACGACATGACATTTTCATTGAAGACGCGGCGTAGTTAATTAA
>JAWDEX010194948.1:0-12229 GCA_035221805.1 Trichilia hirta
TTAAAAGTTGAGAGGCCTAAAAAATATTTTATAGTAGGAATCTGAATGATATTTTGTAGTAAGGAGGCCGCCTCAATTGTCATAAAAATTATAAAAAGAAGCATAATTATTTTTTGCTTCATTCATTCATTTTTTTCAACTTTCTCTTCTTTCTATTTTCTCCCCATTCTCTCTCTCAGATTGGCCAATTAGTAGAAAATTAAAGGTATTTGATTTCTTAGAGGCATTAAATTATTAGTACCGCACTTCATTGATAAATCACTAAAGGTTAGTAATTGTAAATTAAATATATTTAATTTGTAGAAAATATACATACCTTGTTAAATTTGTTGCTTTCACTATCCTTTTGTGGTTTGTATGTGATCACACACACATATAGTAAGAACTTCGATACTGCTTGTTAGGATTCTTCTTAACTACTCTTATTCTACTTGTTAGAATTCTCTTCAACTACTTTGATACCACATATTGTACACCAACAACCTGTAACATATTGGTCCTAGAGGGCAAAGAGTGATACTAAAGCAAGAGTGCTTTAGCAAAGAGCAATTTTTAGCAAGCTTTAAGATGTCTGTGGAGGCAGGGGCGAGTTCCACATCAAAATAAAAGAAAAGGCTTATAGTTTATAAAAGTAGAGTTAGAATTAATAGATCAATGGAGCCTTTTAGAATTAGTGGTGGTTTATTCTCAAGAATTTCGTAGTTAAACGTGCTTGAACGAGAGTAGTACTAAGATGGTGACCTCTTGAAAAGTTCTTGTATTGATTAATTTTCAAGAATAAAATTATGAGGTCTCAAAAGTTGAGCCAAAGTGAATAATATCATTAATAAGTATTGGATTGAGTCGCACAGTATAATATCAGAGCTAACTTTCCTCTAGTATAATCATAGGCTCAAGAATGAGCCAAACAAAAGCTGATGGGCCTGTAATATTTCGTTTTAAAGGATAAAAAGTGGCATCAGGGTAAAAGTGTTTGAGTAAAAAGTGGTTTCTGATAGGCTTCAGGATGGCTGTGACAAGTCTCATATCAAAGTGAGAGAGAATGTTCCTAATTTATAAAAATAAAATTGAAACTAATGTAAATGAGGCATTTTGAAATGGGCGATAGTTTATTCCTTAGAACTTTATAGTTAAGCGTGCTTGAACGAAAATAGTACAAAAATTGATGACTTTTTGAAAAATTTTTGATTGACCCATTATCAAGAATAAAGTTATGAGGCCCCAAGAAATTGGCTAAAGTGAATAATATCATTGATAATTAGATTGGATCTTATAATATGGTATTAGGGCCAACTCTTTTTCAATATAATTGTGGGTTCAAGGATGAGCCAAGAGAAAGTTGGTAGGCCTATAATATTTTGATTCTAAAGAAGGAGGAGGAGTATTGGAACAATAGTATTTAAGTAAAGATCTGCTTCTAGCAGGCTTTAGAATGGCTATAGAGGCATAGGTGAGTCCCATATTAGAATGGGAGAGAAAGTTCTTAATTTATAAAATTAGAGTTAGAATTAATATGTTAATAAGGCCTTTAAAAATGGGGTTGATTTATTCTCAAGAACTCTATAGTTAAGCGTGCTGGGTAACCTCTTAAAAAGCCTTCGTGTTGACCTATTTTCAAGAATAAAATTGAGAGGCCCCAAGGATTAGGACAGAGTGTACAATATCATCGACAAATGTTGAATCGAGTCTTACAGTAACTATCCATAAGTCTCATAACTCACATGTTCCAAGATTGAAAACTGATTCTAATACCATACTGTGAGATCTAATAGCACTTGTTAATAATATAGTTCACTTTGGCCTAGCCCTTGGGGCTTTACGATTTTGTTCTTGAAAATGAGTTAATATGATAACTTTCCAAGAAGTTACTCATCTTGGTATTGCTCATTCTAACGCATGTTTAATTGTGAAGTTCTTAAAAATAAACCGCCACCCATCCCAAAAAATCTTGTTTATATATTGTTTCCAACCCCACTAGAGACTTTCTCTCCCATTTTAATGTGGGACTTGTCTATTCCTTCATAACCATTTTGAAATTTAGTTAAAATAATTAAAAATAACAACAAAATTAATTAAAATTTCAAACAACTATTGTGTAAATATACTAATTTAAAATAAATCAATACTAAATGTGAACTTGCAAATATATTAGCTTAAAATTGTGTTCCAAGTGGGGGGTCAAGTTCGTAATAATAAGATATAAAATTTAGTGTTTTGTAAGTAATAAGTGATTCTACATTCCGACTAATCTTTTAAAAAAAGACTAGTTTATAATTATATAACACCAAAAAAAAAAATAATAATTACTTTATATTTAATTCAGGTTAAAAAATAAAATTTTTTATTATTTACTTTAAAAATAATAAATTTATGCAATAAAAATTTGAAAAAACATGGAAGAGATAAACTAGTTAATTATTTTATATATTAATCAATTGAGAATTGAGGTTTAATGCTGTTAAGATTCAAGTAATGTATTATGTATGTATATTTTTTATTATATAAAATAATTTTTTTAAAAATATTATTTTATTATTTTTGCAAACTAACCCTAATTATTGTAAATTGACAATGCATATCCCAATTCGAGTCGCTATACTGTACATAGATTTAAAATTTTTCAATCTATTTTCACTCACCGATCTACCATGTTCACGAAATAGATATTCAATTAAATTAAATTATGAAAATTATACAAATTAGACCGAATTCTGATCACTTTACTTTTAGAGAGTAGTCCAAAAATAATTTTTGGAAACCACGTGATATTTGGGACCATAATGACGTGTGTAATGACGTATTAATAATTTATGTATCGAAATATTAGAAATATTTGTGGCTGGCAATCATCATCACCATGACTTCAATAATTACAATATTTTATCACATTAATTTATACGATTAAATTTTATATACTTAAGTTTACTTAGGATCAAAACAAAATTTCACATCCACCTTTCACTTTTCTCACGGATAACCTTATCCAAGAGCACTAAATGGGATAATGAAATGGGATTGTGGAAATGAGGAGATAAGGCATGAACTCAATAATAAATTAAGACAACCTTTGTTTATCTATAAAATGCCCTACCCACTTCTACCGGCAATTATCCAAAACCAAGTTTCCATAAAGCGACCTGAGGAAGAAATTAACACCCTGTGCTCGAGTAAAGTCTGCCTTCAAACATAAAAGTAAGTATTGAAGTTCACTGGAAATCGTATTGTGAGTTGTTCCATACTTGTTCTTATCGATTTCTGAGATTAGAAAAGATGAAACGAAGAGAACCAACCTATTTGGGAACGGGAACTAAAGGTCAACTTGTATATATAGCAGTGATTTCTCTTGATCTGTTGACACCAGTATTTTTTTTATTTCTATAGGATCATCCCATTTTATCATGGTTTTCATATGATAAATTTGGGGATTGAAGTTTATTTTTTTTAATTTAATTTGATTTACAAATTTGAGAGTTAACATTTTTTTAATCTATTTCGATTTGCCAAAAAAATTTAAATGGCATTCAATTCATTAAAAAAAGTTTTAAATCCGTATCTAATATATTCAAATTATAATTTTAATATAAATCTATTAATTATTAAATTAGTTAAAATAAACTAGTAAATATATTCGTTTAAAATAAATCAATAATAATTTTTTTAAAAATATTATTTGATTATTTTTTGCTAAGTAACGCAAATTATTGTGGATTGACAATGCAAACCACAATTCAAGTCTCTGTACTGAATGTAGAATTAAAATTTTTCAATCTACTTCGACTCACCACCGATTCATCAAATTCTCAAAATACAAATTCAGTTAAATTCAATTATGCGAATTATACAAATTAGATTGAATTTTGAACCCCGTACTTTTAGAGAGTGGTCCAAAAATAATTTTGGGAAGCAAAGTAATATCCTGACGTGTGCAATGGCTCATTAATATGTGACTTAAGTCATGCAAGTACAAAATATGTCGTTAATATGTATTCCAACAGATATCCCACACAGATCTTTCACGAACCCTTGTAGAAAAACTTTCGAAAAAGTTGAAAATGAAGCAAACGTCCGGAAAAATGATAAAAGACTCGTTGTGGTGGGATGTAGTAATTATAACTTATCTTTAGACTCAAGAAAACAAACGGAAAGGAAGTCTCACAACAACAATTTATATATTGAAATACCAGAAACATTTGTATCTGGCAATTAGCATCATCATGACCTCAATAATTAAAACAAAGTCTTACATCAACTTTCAAAAATGGAAAAAGATTTCCTGCATGGTGGGATCTAGTAATTAACATCCCATAACCTTCATAATAAAACCAAAGAGCTACTTCAATTTTTTGAAATCAAATGAAATAATTTATATATATATATATATATAATAAATAAGTTGATGTTATAAATAATTGAAAGTGACAAGATATTAAAAGAAATAGGGCATGTTAATGCCCCTCATTTTCATAGCATGATAACCCTAAGTCCTTGCGAGAAATATTATTCCAGCATACAAAAGAAAGTTAAAATTTATAACAAAAATAATAATTCAAAGAGAAAGGACAAATAGTTTGAATTATCGTGGAGACAGAATGTGTTTCAATGGATTGCAAAGATAAAAAGAGAAAGAGAAAGAAAATGGTAAAGCGTTAACCTTTTTTTTTTTTTTAATAATTTTTTGGGTTTGAGAGAGTTAGTGATTTTGGTCAGTATATTATCAATTTGGACGACCAAGCTTGAGACTGACTATATAGAATTTATCTATACTAATAAATACAATTCTTTATTGTGAATATATTTATTTTTTAGTGTTAAATTAATTAAAAATTACAAAGACATATTCAACTCGTAATTTGAATATTAATAAAAATAAAATGTTAATTTGTTTAATTCGTTTATTTTTTTTACCCGGGTTCAAAACTTCCAAACTCTATTTTTTTTATTTGTTTTTCATTTTTCATTAAACCGATTCAAATTAGTGGTTCAGTTGGTTTAATATCAATTAGTTAAAAAATTAAAAAAATAAAAGTAAAGAGGTAATGTAGTGTATTTTAAATAATAGTACTATGATGAAGTATTACACCAAACTTCATAAAAGTAGCGGGTATTTTGTTCAATATTTCAACAACAATTTTCAGCGGGGTCCAAGAGTGCGTTTAAGTTTTATAAAAAGTCTGTTTTTATTGTATGCAACTTGGAATTAAATATAAAGACTGGGCTAAGAAGCAGAAAGATAATAACCATTCCTCTCTCATCATAAACTTACAGAGCTATAGGAGCTCAGTTTTTTCTAAATCAAACCTACAAATAGCAAAATGGTTCTGCAGTTTCTGTTTAACATGTTTATATTGCTACTGTCATGGCCAGCAAAATCAATTTCAAGAGCACCCCCACCCCCACCAATGCTAACAAAGCCGAATTGTCGACCCGATTGTGGAAATAATGTTACAATTCCATTTCCGTTTGGAATTGGAGCAGATTGTTACTTAGATCAGCAGTATGAAATAGATTACAGATCAAAGAAGCCATTCCTCGAAAGCATCCAACAAGAAGTGCTCGGATTCACAGTAGAAAATAGCACGGTACTGGTAAATCAACCAGTAGGCCTTTCTTGTGGGGATAAACCTGGGGAAGTAAGTTCTATTAACCTGGAAAATCTCCCTTTTTACATCTCTTATGAACGCAACTATTTCTTCGGTGTTGGCTGCAACAGCTTTGCATCAATGTCTTCTGCTGATTCTGATAACTCTATTGTTGGTGGCTGCGTTTCCATTTGTAATCCAAGAATGAATACGACAGAGGGAAAATATTGCAATAATGGCGTCGAATGTTGCCGGAGTGGATTTCCTCGTGTACGCAGTAGTCTAAATATTTCTGTGAAAAGTATAAATGGCAGCAGCCAACAGCAGGAATGCAGATATGCATTTTTGGTAGACTTGAACTTATTTGATAACAACCTTAGTGGTCCTAAAGATATTCAAAACTGGAAGCAAGTTCCTGTGTCAATCAATTGGGGGATTTGGAATTCTTCTTTTTCCCAGTTATCAATGAATAAATCTCCAACAATTAAGTCGACCTTTTTCTGTGAACTTGATGACAGTGGCCTTATGGAATGTCGTTGTAACGATGGCTACCATGGAAATCCCTATTTGCTCCAAGGATGTCAAGGTAAATTTCTTAACTAAATTATTTTTTGAAAGATCATGTTTTATCAAACAGACTCATTTTTGTCCTTTTTATTGAAAGATTGAGTTGAATACTTGTTAAGTCAGATTTTTATGTTCAAGGCAGATGTTGATGAATGTAAGAATGGCGGTGCTAGCATTTGCGGATCAAATATGCTTTGTAAAAATGATAAAGGAGGCTACCGTTGTATTCGTTCCAAAAAAACAAATTTTTCCATGATCCTTTTAGGTATTCTCTCTTACAATAGAAAATTGAAGTTAACTTTTTTATAATTTTCACTAAAAAATTTTGGTTAATTTCTTGTTGATTGTTAGCTGTGGATTGATTTATAAGGATTTTTTCATTTCAAAACGAGTTCTACATATTGATTGAAAATTTTAATTATTCTTTGATGTGAATGTAGCAGGTACTGGCACAGGTGTTGGAGGTTTGTTCTTTCTCACTGGAGTAGGATGGCTGGGCATCATAATAACAAAAAAAATGTGGAAAAAAAAGGAGAATTTCAAAAGGAATGGTGGTTTACTTTTACAACGACAGTTGAATTCATGCGATGGTAGTGTTGATAGATGCAAAATATTCAATTCTCACGAATTAGCCAAAGCCACTGACCATTTTAATGTCAACAGAATTCTTGGTCAGGGAGGCCAAGGTACTGTTTACAAAGGAATGTTAGCAGATGGAAGAATCATTGCAGTAAAGAAATCCAAAGTTGCAAATGAGCGAAAGCTTCAAGAATTTATCAATGAAGTTGTAATTCTTTCGCAAATTAATCATAGAAATGTGGTTAAGCTTTTGGGGTGTTGCTTGGAGACTAAAGTTCCTTTGTTAGTCTACGAATTTATTCCGAACGGAACTCTTTTTCAATATCTTCATGGTCACAACGAAGAGATTCTGATCACTTGGGATATTCGGTTACGGATTGCTACAGAAGTTGCAGAAGCACTTTCTTACTTGCACTCGGCAGCTCAGTTACCTATTTATCATCGAGACATTAAGTCAGCAAATATATTGTTAGATGCAAAATACAGGGCAAAAATAGCTGATTTCGGAACTTCTAGATCAATTACCATCGATAAAACTCACATTACTACGGACGTAAAAGGAACTTTTGGATACTTAGATCCAGAGTATTTTCAATCAAGTCAATACACAGATAAAAGTGATGTTTATAGCTTTGGAGTTGTCCTTGTTGAGCTTTTAACAGGACAAAAACCAGTAAATTCCATGTGGGCAGAAGAGGGTAAAAATTTGGCAACCACTTTTGTGATTTTGTTGGAGGAGAATCGATTATTTGACATTCTTGATGTTCAAGTAAAAGAAATGGGAAAGACAGAAGAGATCATGGCCGTTGCTAATGTTGCGAAAAGATGCTTAAACCCAACTGGAAAGAACAGACCTACAATGAAAGAAGTGGCAATGGAATTGGAAAGGATGAGAGCTTCACAAAATGTAAGAAATCTTCAGCAAGGTTTCAAAGAGGCTAAGTGTTTGCGACGAGCAGTAAATGAGTTTTTGGATATAGTCTCTACTTCAACGAGTTCTACTTCTGAAAAAACTAGTCACTCAATTGTACAATAGGATATTCTAATATTATTTTTTTTTTTCTTTTAGTTTTTGTCCCTTAAAAATATATACAAATTACTTTAAAAAATTTGGCCTTTCGAAATTCTTTTCTCAACATTTTGCCCCCCAACTTTTCCTTTTTGGACTCATCCATGCATATAAATCACAAGTCATTACTCTTTTACGGTTTAGTCACCAAGTTGTATTAGCCTTTTTGATAGTCTATTTTTGACCGAAGTACTTGCTCAAAAAGGAGTAATGATAAACTTTTGATAAGGTAATTGTGTTTCGGATGTTCTGTCTATAATCTTTTGGTCTCCAATATTTTGAATTGATCATGATAATTATCATTTGAGATTAAAGTTTTGCCTCCTTCAGGCTTCTTGAGGATGTTTAATTATTGTTGAATAATAGTAGGGATACAATTTGTTCGTATAAATTCTTGTATACAAACTCGTGTCATGATAGTATTGGCTTTTACGTTTTATTTGATTCACATCATTTGTTATTATTAATTGTATTAAATTTATATTTTTATTAACTATCATTATTATACTACATTAGATTTTACATATTAATTTGTATAAAAAATTTTATATTTTCAACACTATCTATTATTTTTAGGAGTAGATAAATAAAAATGTTATTCAAAATTATCTAATATTTATATTTATTCGGATTTGAGTTATATTCAGATTACAAATGAAAGCATAATAAAGAATGTATTTACCTTATAAATCTCTCACACTTTCTACTTTCTCTTTAGCATTAGCTACTAAGGAATAAAAACCTTTAAAATGTTAAATTTAAAAGGTTAAGCAAATTTAGATTAGAATGTGATCCAAATTTAATAAAAAAAATAGCCCTCATTTAGTCCAATTCAGGATGGTTACCCCCTAGGGATGCATAGAACATTTGTGCATTTTGTTGCTGACATATATATATGTTCTCTACGATACGAATGATGTGGTAGAAAATGTAAATGTTTGACTGTTAGAGATTTCTGCTAGTTAAACTTATATATGGCTTTTAATTTTAAATTTCCTTTTTATGATTTAAGCTACTTTGATTTATTTGTTAATTACTAGGCTTTCCAAAGTTAGTAAAGCTATACTCCAAATGTCCATTTTTTGTGCACTATGGAAGCATAAATTATTCTCTCTGAAACTTAGGAAAGTGATTATTATATTCTTTTAATATAAGAAGCAATGCATGGGCAATGCACAATTATATATTTTTATTCTGGAATCAGTACACCTTCATTTTATTAATATTAAATATGTTTGTTCCCTTTTGTAAAATGCTATTTGATGGTAAAATTAAGTTGGCATTTTCTTTTTATCTATATTAACGGATTTAATGGATAAATAATAGAAGTTAAAGTAAAATATATATTGAAATATCAGGAATATTTTTGTGATAAATATTAAACCCATCAAAGTAAATTTTGGAAAAGTTAGAAAATGAAGTAAACGTCTGAGTTGTAGTAATTTATATTTGGGCAAGATTATGGTTCACTTACTGTACAGTTTGTACAATCAAATTATTATTTGCATTTTGAAATTTTTCATTATATTTTTTAAATTTATTTTAATAAATTAAAATTAAAATATATAAGAAAAAATTTAGAAAGTGCAACAACAACAAAAATTAATAGTTGCATTCCATACAGTTACTGGACAATGGCGTGTGCAGACACTAATAAAACTACAAATAGAAAATCTAGTACCAATAATTTATATATTGTGGTTGGCAAGCAAATAGACCATAACATGACCTCAATAATAACAACAAAGTATCACGTCAACTTCGGGCCCATCCACGTTCAAAAAATAGAATTTTTAAAAGCAGTTAAAATAAAATTACAAATTTTTAATATAAATTGTGAGATATAAATTAATATAATATAATAATATTAATAAAATAAAATAAAAAATATATAATTGACATAATTAATAAAATTATAATTTTATCATATTAAATTATATGATTGAATTTAAGAAGAATTAGGCCCATTTGATGGGAGAGTTCTTCTCCAAGGAGGCAGAAATTCTTTTTCAGAGATGCTTATCTGTAACCTCCTGTTTTGTACTCATATTCTTCTTTATTTTATAGCATTCCGTCAACTTTATTGAGATTTATTTAAAATAAAAATTAAAAATTAAAAGCACTTCAAAGTCAGTTTCACGAGGAAAAGGGTACGGAAAAGTAAAGTGAGAATTTCCCTTATTTTATGAAAGTAATGATAAAATATAAACAAAATATTAAAATATAAAATAATTATTATGCTATTTCCCAAATTAATTTATAAATTAATAAAATAATAAAACGTAGAATAATAACAAAAGGTTTTGGCATAATTCAGAAGAAAAGGCAAGCCTAATTTTTTCTGGCAACGCTTCAAAGTTAAGAATAATTCATATTTGAACTAAATATGAAGACTCTGTGTAAGAAAAAGCAGTGAATATATAACCGTTTCTCTGTTATTAAGACCATTATTAACAAAATAAACTATTAAGGGGCCACAAACTATGTCGTAAGCTAACTCTGCAGCTAAAATTATATTGCCCCCCGTCATTTGCGTTATATGTATATATATATATATATGTTTCTCCTAGAGATCATAAAATGATGACGTCTTCCATTGAAGCTTCTTAGCAACGTTTCCATTTATTCCAGAAAGGGAAAGTGACGTGGATGAGCATGCAGAAATAGGAGCCTTACAGTAGGAGTAAAGGATTCGGCTGAACGAATTGGTTAAGCTGAATTGCAGGCAAAGAGCATGTATATGATTCGTTTGAACGAATTTAGATGCAGAATACTTTCAGAGAGTATTGTCTTTTTATTGAATTAATCAAAACATTTGTTCATTGAATTTGGACATCAAATGTTTTAAAGAGTGCTCAAAATATCAGTTGAATAAATTCTTTAATTGGTTCGATCGAATCATGATTTCAAACTATTTTATCTTTATTTAATTACTTTTTGTGTATTTATTTTATATTTTATTGCAATTCTTTTAGGCCCTAGCTTTACTTATAAACAGAGGATTTAAACACTTATTATATAGCCTTTGACGACAATTTACACATTCTCACAAATTATATTCTAGGGATTTTAAAATTTGAGATTTTTATATTCGATTAATCAATTCTCGGCGGATTCCGAAGCTTATCAAGATCCAATTCCGTAATCGACTTGTTAAACACATTTCACATTGCGTCTAAAAGCCAAAGCTTCGACTCCCCCAATAAAAAAAAGATCTTGTAGCTGAGTAAAGTTTGTCTTCAAGCAAACAAGTATAATTAATACTGTTTTATGTTAATTTTGTCGACATCAAATGTAATATAATGACCAATAATATATATATAAGAATAAACTAAGCATGTTGAATTTGTTGAAAATTTTATCATAATTATTCTTATATTACTTGTTATTCTTATAGTAAAAATTTTAAATTTATTAAGCAATTAAATGTAAATCTCACACAATAATAACAAGTACTATACTAATTAATTAAATATAATAATAATTTAAAATAATAAATGGCACAAAAATAAAAAAAATAAAAGTAGAGAACACATAGAATTTAACGAGGTTTGGTATAAATACTTACATGCTTGGGTGCCACAAAAATTCACTATCTTTAATTTTGTAACTATTACAAATTCTTTTAAGTTACAATGCAAATACCTAAAAGACCAAAATAAAAAGAAGATTTTTAAACTATAGGATCTTTTGTAAGAAAAAACTCTTGGGCCTTTATAATAAAAATTAAACTAAGAAGACTTTTACTACACTTTATTTGAGACTCTTTATAAACCTTTGGCTTAACCTAAATCTCTGTTGATATCCATACCAAGAATCCTCTTGACTTTACCTAAATCTCTTATTTTAAACTCTCCATTCAATTGAGCTTTTAATTTTTCAATCTTAGTGACATTTTTTGAAGTCATTGACATATCATTAACATACTAAAGGTTTAATTGCATACCAAATACAAAATTTCTCATGAGTATAAATTCATCAAACTTTAAGCATTTATATACTAATAAAGCTAAAATTAAGCAAACTAATAGTTTAATCACTAACTATTAGTGATCAATTAATGAAGATTAACACCAATTTTATGATGTTTCTAAGAGAATCAAAAACCCCAAACTTCTCCTTTCTTGGCCAAATTTAGAGGGAGAGTAAAGTTTAATTTTTAAAATTTTTAAAAATATAATTAATCATTCAAAAAATTTAAAAATAGGCCAATTTATATTTTTTATTCATTTATTAAAATGTCCTTAGTCTTTTAGTCAAAAATAAATAGGTCATAAACCTTGTCCAACAAGCTTTCTAATATTAAATATAAAATATTACTTAGGACCCAAAACTTTCAAAAAATTATAAATTAACTACAAATTCAATTAAATTTATTTTGAACAAATTTATTTTAATTTGATTTATATTTTGAAATATTTATAAAATAATGTAA
>JAWDEX010194968.1:0-41579 GCA_035221805.1 Trichilia hirta
GCAAAGAAAACTGCATAACGTGATAATTCCTATGAGTTGTTGAAGTGTTGCTTTAATAAGTTCGAAAAAGAGAATTGTTTTATTGATTTTGTAGACGATCAGCGCAACTAATACCAAAATTCTATCCAAATGCAGCTTGGGGCTTTTTACCCCTTTGAGCTGAGAAGTTTCCCACCCTTCAAGAGCTGTTATCTTTGGGATTCAGTGCTGCAACATCAAGGAAAGTGCTCGGACTCTGCTACCGACTACTCCGATTCTTTTACCCATTGATGTATGAAGTACATACACCAGGAAACAAAACCACCCCCCTCCACACACCCCGCCCCCCCACCCCCCAACCCTTTTCTTCTCAGTCCCCCAAGAGGTCCAAACATACGATATCAGTAAACAATTTCTTATTGGCAAAGGTGTAATGGCGTCACCGGTAATGAAGTCAGGAGCAGTTTCTCTCAGTGCATACTTCCCAACGGGGAAATTGGTTTGATCTCTTCAACTACTCAAATTCAGTGAGTGTAAATTCTGGAAAGCAGATATGCCCCACCTGATCATATAAATGTGCATGTTCAAGAGGTAACAGTTTGGTATTGCAAGGAGAAGCTGCACGGAAGACACAATTCAACTCATAGTGGTAGTAAGCAGTAGGAAAAGCAGCACAGGAGAAGTTTTCTTGGACAACTATGAAGACGTAAAGATGGAAGAGTATTTGGCCACGAACGTTCTGAGAGGGGGCGTAAGCTAAATCCCTAATATTTGGGATGAGCTGGGACCTGAAAGACCGTTGCATGCAGCATGCATGCAACGTAGACAGCGGTGAAATGGATTATCAGTAGTTGGGAGTTTATTTCCGTTAGCTATGCTCTGTTTTCCCACAAACAGTGCGGTACTTTCTCAGCCTAAGAGAAAACAATTTATGTCAGCATTGTAATATCTGTATTGAGACCTATCAGAGAGGAGGGAGGCAAATGGAGTTTGGTACATTTTCATAGGCAAAGAGTTAAGAATAACATCACTGTCAGATCAGAGGTTATGAATGGATATTTTGCTCTGAATCAGAAGTGGATTATAGTCAAAGTGACGTTGATTGGGTTAGAAAAAGTGAAGAGATCAACTGGATATCAGTTGAGCACTGGTAAAGGAAGAAGAATTGAGAATTTAGTCGTGAAGGAAAGTTTAAGCAGTAACAAACAATTTCTTACAGTAGATATCTCAAAACTACCACTCCTCATAGGAGAAGAGTTCAATTTGGGAATAAAACTCATCAAGTAATGAAAAAGTGAGTATTACATTTACATGTATACACTTCAATAAAATTTACCTCGATTATGGTAATAATATCTGATATAAACGTTGAACATTTAGTTTATGTTGTTAAGTGGTTCTTCCAAGTTTTCCAAAATCTATTTCATTTCATTTCATTGTTTGTTATATAAAATTAGATAAATTAATAGCACAGATATGGGGATGGGATCGCAAATCTAGTTCAGACTTCGGACGTGATAAAAAATCTGTTTTATTATTAGGGCACGGCTTATGCTGTTACGGCTGTAAGCTACGAAGTCCTCAAATCTTTCGTTGTATTTTCAAATTTTCTGTCACACTTTCTAAGTCTTGCATTATAATTTTTCACTTTTTTTCTTTTGTTGTTGTTTTTATATTTTACAAGTTAAAATTGTCATTAAAAAGTTGGGAATTGTAAAAGTCAAGAAGTGCAACTTGGGACATATACCATACAACCGTTGCATTATCATGACCCATCATTATTATTTGCCGGGTCGTGGTATCAGTTCTCCTATCATTATTATTTGCCAGATAGTGCCATAAATTTATCTTGTCATTTGTATTTGATAATATTTTATAACAAAATTATACGCAATATTATAATGAATTACAAATTCATTAACTTTTTTATTTCTTTTAAAATATATATATAACTTCTTTATAACCCCTACTTTTTACAAATTCTTAAACTTTTCGTTCTGTTTTATATTTGTATTATTCAATATTTTCAATGACGTTTCCAACTCTTTTATTTTTATTTTCCAACTCTTTGTTGTAATATCCAATTATTTTATGTTATTTTTCAAAATTTTAGAAATTATAAATAAAAGAATGGAAATTCCAAGAAAGTATACCCAACTTTGCTTTATATTATATTTCAAATGTTAGAAATTATAACAAAAACAGACTATATAAAGTATTGGGCATTTCAAAAACTGTTGGCTTTATTGTAATAAAACAAGAGAAAGGATATGTAAAATGTTTCGGGAAAAAAATATTTTTTATTTTTAAATATGTATATTTTTTAATTTTTTTCTTGTTCAATACTTATAATGGGTTATTAATTTAATATTTACTACTATGATCACGTCAACACCACATAATTTTTTAGGAAAAAAAAATAATTTTTCTATTATAAAATTAAAAAAAAAAAACTACAATAAAGCATTTCTTTTCCCATACATTAAAAAATAAAATACCTATATATTAAAAAATAAAAACATCGCGACACAGTTGAAGTATCACTCCCAGAATACTGAGATCATGGAGTTCGCAAGCCCTGATTCCTCAATTGTCAACGAACTCTCATAATCTAGAGTCTTCAAGTCACCTGGAATAGCTTGAGTGAGGCGAAACTTACTTGCTGCGACTCCCTCCAACTGAGAATGGCAAAAAGACCACAATAGCTGTATCGGATCACTACGCAAGAAATTCCTCCGCAATCTCCGACCATCAGGAAGACGGATACCAACAGTACAAACGAGATTCTTATCAGGTTCAGGTTCTTCAGGGACTGGTGGATATTCAAACTTGTGAGGAGGTTGAGTTTCCTTCTTGTAGTCAGTATTGGTAACATCTGCATCCAAGTTTTCCCCGGTATTACATCGCCTCAATGGCTTAGGTAGAGCTGTGTGTTGATTCTTTGGGCTACTATCCATGAATGGAACAAGATCATCTAGTAAATTCTCCGGTTGAACCATTCCACTCCACATACGCATCTTCTGTCCAGTGATTGGGTCAATAACAAGAATTACAGGAGTAGAATTTAGTTTATAATAATTACAAACTTTCATGCACTCAGTTGTATCCTCATAAACCTGCCAGAAGGTGAAGTAATTGTTAATAGTTTGCGAAACAGCTTCATTCCCCCATGTGTCCCTATTTAGGATATGAGAACTAAACTCCTTTGTGGATTGCAAGTTCACAAGCAGCCATTTATCCTGATTGGATGCAAACTCTTTTGCCTTTTCAAAGTGGCCATTGAATATAAGATGATGCGGAGGACTATACAAAGAAGAAAGATTAGAAGGATTTTCTCGGTCAGATTTCCAAAACAAATTTCGGTTTCCTCCATCATCAGAAGCTCGAAATGCCCGTGATCTACTTAAGGTTGCATCATCATAAAGTGTACCTCTTATCACAGGGAGCGGTGCACGAACTTCGTTAGAATCATTACTCGCGTAATACAATTGAATAGCTTCGTTCAAATTCCAATTTGTAGCCTCCAAATACTTTTGAGCAGTGCTGTCAGTTTGGCCAGCGACAATCTCTAGAAAAGCATTGATGGTGCTCTGCTTGTTAGGTTCCATTACTTCCAAGAATATTAACGAGTTAGGAAAGAAAAAGACGAAACCAAACGAACAGGGGAGCCTTGGGCGAATGAGAGAAGAAACCACAGCGATAGTAAAGAAGAGAATCTGAAGCTTGAAACAAACTGAGAAGAATGAGTGGATTAGTTTCTTTTGGGAAAAATAAATAGGATTTGTTTTGATTCCTTATTCTATGCTGATTTCGATTTTGTATGGTAATAGGAATAATATTTAATATTTATTCCTATCTGGTTAGGATTCCTATCTAACTTAGAATTCCTATATATTAGAGAGATTTCGTTTATAGACGTTGGAAAGCTTTACAGTATTATCATATATTAGATTATGTATTTCTGAGTTAAGTAGGTAGATGGTGGTAGTTGTTTGATGTTTTATATTAGAAGGAATAGCTTAGTAAGTATTAGGATTACGTAGATGCACAATTCCATATATTTGTAATTTCGTTTCACCCTTCAATGAGATTACAAATATATATTGGCTGATTACACTTAACCATGGTTGTCAAATATAATGAGCATTTTAAATTTATTTTACCTTATGGTAAATTGTTTCATATGTTTCCCAAACATGGAATTGGAGGTTCTCGGTTTTTAATTGTTTCTACTTTGATCTTATCGAGTTCAAATTTTTCTAGTCCATGCTTCTTGTCCGAGGTTTGTTGTTTGCTGTTTTGATTTGCAACACCTCTTTATCTATTGAAATTAGGCCTACTTTCCATAGATCTCCAAAGAATGCATCAAGATAAAAATTCATTGTCTTTCAAAGAGTAATCCTGTTCTGGTTGCAGCAGCCGAGATTTTTCATATTTTCAATGATGTGTGTTTTGGGTGAAAAGTGATTGAATTGCAATATTGGCTAACCTTCAAAATGATTCTTTTCACTTCCCTATATTTGGTTTTGGTTTTCTTGTCGTGGGAATAAAGTTGCTGAAAAAAATTGCTAATATAATATTTAGCCTTTATTTATTTGATTTTTTTCTGGTGGCTAGATATTCTCACTGAGGTGGTTGATCTTTGTTTATGCCTTCGAGATACGGTCCTTGTTCCCTACTTCTTTCTTTTTCTTTAATTTATTTGCCTCTTAATTGCATCTAAAAAAATTATTATCGTGGGGAAGATTTGATAGTTTTTTATAAACTGGTAAGAATTTAAGATATAAATTTTCATTTATTATTCATGGTATTCAATTGCTGAAATAAAAATAAATAAATAAATAAATAAAAGTTCCTTTAAATTGCATGAAACATCCCATTGTGCATTAGCTAGGCCCAATTTTGTTCTACAGTTTTAGTCTAAACCCTTAACGCTAATTACCACTCAAAATCCAACACAGCCTCCTCCTCATCTACTGCAATAGCATTTATCCTTTGGTAAGAGTCTAACACAGGCTCCGTCTTGGCCACAATTCATCTTCAACAATTTTTCAAACTGGAATCTACTCCTCGCATTCCATATTGCCCACAAAGTGGAAGCTATAAGCCCTATGTCCATTCTCCAAATGGCACCCGTTGCATTTTTCAAAAACACCTCAAAGTTGCCATCAATGCTCCCTTTAATTTCGTTCCAGACTTGAGTGAGCTTCCAAGTCTTCTTTACCTCTTTATACTACACCAGGGCTCAATCTTGAGATACAATGTTTACAGAGGTTTCATAATAGTAGAGAGACAGAAATGTATAAAGATAAATAGTAGAACCTAGCTATAATGTATTTGTCCTAGTACAACTTACTCCCTAAGTCTCAACAAAACAAAGAAATTTCCAACAAATATTCGACTCATTCAAACTGGACTTGACAGCAGTAAAACAAAAAATAAAAAATAAAAAATAAAAAATAAAAAAAAAAGGTTTATCCTGAATGATGTCTGCGGATAGGCCCTAAGAAGAGAATAAGATATTATATTATAGCTTTGATCAAGAAGAATAAGAGCTCGGTGAATAGTGAGCTATGGAAGATGAAAAAAGGGAAAAGAATTCTATAGTACCCGGTGCCAGGTCTCATACATGGAGATGAGAGCCATAAAGTACTCGAATAGTTTAATTCTAGAAACAGTATTAGCCACAAAAACTTTCTCCGCAAATACATCTCTCACGAAAAAATTCTCTCGCTATTTCTATGAAGGGACTTATCATATTCGTGCAGGCAATAGAACGACTCCAATTATCATAAGGATAAATCGAAACATAAAGACCCAATCAAGAATGACTTTCTTGGAAGAATACAACGAAATTGAAGGGAAAAAAATTATTAAAACAAGAAAAGGATTTCTTAACACCAAACCATACAGCATCGGAAAATTGGACAGAACACGGCATTTCCTTTCATTCCGCTATATAAGTTCAAAACAATTAAGTCAAATGCCAAAATTCATTTGCCACAGCAAGGTGATGATGGATACTTGCAACAAAGATAACCCAAGTTGGCCCAACAGCCCCCTACACGATAGCCCTACCAGCTGGAAGCATCTAAATCACTGATTTACCTTCCACCAACAGTTGCACAAGAAAAAAGCATTGAACAGATGGAAAAATTATGTTACTTCTGAAGTGTAAGTTAAACGTAGCAATTATGTATGCTTGCAAAAAATTCATCAGTGTGAACCTGAACTCAGTAATTTTAAGAACCTGAATGACAAAAGCCTAAGGCTTTCTGCAAGTGGAGAATCATCACCATATGAATCAAATAAGAGCATACCAGGATGGTATGGGCACAGTCTATAACGCATTGAGACCTTCATATTTGCATTGGAATTGGGAAAGAAAAATCTTCAAGCTACACTTGCTGTGTCGAAAACTAAACTTACTCTTTCAAAGAGATGAAAAATCTATACCGCATGGCTGGGTCAAGGAAAACAAGCTACCTAAGCTGTAAGGTTTCTGCGCTTGCAGCAGTTCTTTCATTGACTCCAAAACCAAGTATAGTCATCAGTAGCGCATCAAGGCATTTAATATGCTAGATATCTTTTAACTCACAAATGAGAGTTTCACAGCTTTAGTCAAGAGTTTTGAATCAGAATCCTCGATCTTACTCCATCTCGATTCTTTTTGGCTTTTTTTGATTGCATGGCACTTCCTCTCCGAAGACTCGCTGGTTTATTTTTCCTAACCATTTTCACCTGCCATTGCCGCATATCCATATTGCCTTTAACTGGTTCCTTCAACAGTTTCTTGAGCTTAGGATCATCTAAGAACCCATTTGACGTCATCTCAGCATAGAATTTCCTGGCTTTGATTAGCAATCCACAAGATGGCCCTTCTATCAACACTGTCTAATGAGAGCAACTGGGATCTATTTCATACTTCTTCATTTCAACCCAGATCTACAAAATGCTCTCAGGTTGCTCTTCGAAGAATTTGCAAATAATTAGGAGAAATGTATCCCTACTAGGACCTAAACCACCTATTGTCATTCGATCAAGAACTTCCAAAGTTCCTTCAAACTAGCACTTCTTAAAAAGGCATGGCAAGTCTCTACAGCAGGACTAAGATTCAACCTAATCATAGTAGCCAATACATCTTGCATCTTCTAGCTTTTCTGCTCCACAGAGAGGGAGTATCACTGAGTTGTAAGTGGCGGAATCAGGTTGCAAGTCAATTGTTTTCATTTTATCTAGCATTTTGAGAGCTTCCTTAAAGCAATTCTCATGTGTCAGTACATAAATTAAAGAGTTGTAAACTTCAAGGACTAGAACCCAACCCCTTTTCTTCATTTCATCATATAGTCTCAGTGAGTGCAAAAGATGTCCAACTTTTGCGAAGCGGGAAATCATGCAGGCATAAGAAGTTGCATTGGTGTGATACAATATTATGACATTTCTAGTCAAACTCTCTTGCTTCATATGCATCAACATATATATTACACCACCCATTGAGAATAATGTTCAGTCTCCAATGGAAGCAGCTTCTTATTTACAAGCATGAACTCTTCAGCTTCTTCAACATTGCCATATCTACACAGAGCATTCAGAAGGAATCGGAATGCCTCTTCATCTGGTATTCTGAATTTCTGCATGATATGGAACGTTGGAATGGCCTTGCAGGGATCATTGATTTCATATCTAATAGCACAGATGTTTAAAAAGTAAGGTTAAAGAAAAAATAAGAATCAACTGCAAAAGACAAGGAATGTCAAAATTGGAAACCTCGGATTTATAAAGCTAGTATGAATTTTGTAGCAACTCAAACTTTTTTTTCACTCTATTTGTTGCTGCACTTCCTGGAACCATAACATAAATCCATGTTTCTATTAACATCCATTAAAGAGAACATCTTAATGATTTTATTAAATAAGACCTATAGCAAGCCAACTTTTGGAATCTGTAAACCAATCAATCTCATTCAATATAATTTCAAAAAGATGAATAAACATAAATTTTTTTATTACTAATTAATAGATGTAAGGAAAATTTGGGAAAAGGGGAATATATTGAAAAATATGTGAATCTCACTGTTGGATTGATTGTTGAAAGTTACTAAGAACAAGGATACCAACCATTGTATCTTTAAAAAACAAATGATGTGAAGAGCACAACATGAAAATCAACGATAATTAGTAAACTCTACAGTAGATTAATAATAAAAAAATCAGTAAGCAGAGAACTAATAATTATGAAGTCACATGGAAAAAATTGTGCTGCAAATGCTTAACCACCACAACTTGGTGACAATAGTTTTTTGAGCAATCAGCAGTAGTACCACCAAGCAATAGTTTTCAATAAAAATTTCGATCAACCAACATAAAACATAAACAGGAATCAATTTTCAAACTAAAGAACGCAGTAAACTAAAATCAATATGAATATACTACAGCTAAGTTAATGCTCTAGCTACGAGCACATTGAGAAGACCAATAATTTTCAATAAAAAAAAGGGAGAGCATTATTTTTCACCAATCAATCATATCCGCCATTACCCTCCCCGTGCTGATCGAATCCTTATTCATATCTCGAATAAACACCCAGCAATATTAAACATGTTTACAATTTCCCCAAACCCAAAGCATATATTCACACCCTTTGTCATCAACACAACCCGTCTCTCCGCCAGCTTGAATGCCAAAAAAGCCAGTCTCCACTCTTCCTTCTATGCCCAAATCATCGAATGAACTAAATTTGCATTTACCTTAACACCTGCCTCATCGAGAGATAACATGGCCTCTGTTTCTGAGTCAAAATGGCGACCCGTTTGACGGACTCGACCGCGGGTCACGATTGTCGGTTGTGGGTTAAGTCAAGGCAAATGATCGTCGGGCGGGGAAGGATTGGAGAGCAGAGAAATGGGAAAGCCGAGAATCTTCTGAAACTGATTGTTGAAATGCCAGAGAGAAAGAGAAGAGTTGCTTGGTTGAACAAGAGGTTTACTGTCACAGTCTTGAATTAAGTATGCTTGCTCGTACTTGGTTTAATGCCTTGTACCGAGACTGAAAGAACGGGGGCACATACAGATATACATATGAACAGGAAATAAGGAGAGGTTATAAGTTATTGGGAACATGCAATGAAGGCGGAGGTAAAAGACAAGCAGCCAGACGAGAGTATGATATACTTAATAGGCACGTATAATAGATCACATGCAAAACGCAAGAGGCACTACACTTATTGGCACTGGCATAAAAGGATGTATAGTAGCACTACTCATGCACACACGCAAGTGGGACAAGCATGTATGCTTCGCTATCGTGCAAGAGGTGTGCTTGCCATGCCATACATAGAGTACAAATATTAGCTCGTGGGCTGTGGGTAATAACCTTAGCGAATTTAGGTAAGCACAACAGAAGCAAAACTTTTTGGGTGAAGCATTGCGTAAGGACTAATATCTTTGATGGGCGATGAGCCGGTGGCACGACAGATTGTGCACCAATACTCTAAAAGAGTAGGAGTCCTTTAGTTACTCGTTAGATATGTACTTTTAAAGTCGATGTATAAGAGTAACTGTGAGCACATTGCATTCATATCTTTCGTATATTGACCCATATTGTATTAATTGGCTTAGTTGTATGGCCTACGGGCAATTTACTTATAAATATTTTATTATTGAGATTAATAAAAGTATTGAGCTTAATGCCTCTATTTTATAAGTATATTGCATTGATTATTGTATTATGTGTGTTTGCAATTAACTAGCTTGCTATCGCATTAAATCTCACTATGTTGCATAAAGTTGGCTGGCCAAATTAGAGAACTTGACGCCGTTATGAGTTTTTGCCACATCCAAAAGAAATAATCCATAATAAATTGGTATCAGAGCAAGGTTCAAAGGAATCAGAGACACAAACTACACATATAAAATGGCTATAGAATCAATCAAAGATAGGGCTGGATACTTGAAAGTTGTTGTAGGCACTATAGAGCCATAAGCCATTCTATTGGTTGAAGTGGTAGCAATGCAATCGAAAGAAATCAACAACCTTAAATAAGCTTTTACTAGCTTTGTTGAGAAAGTCTCTAGGAAGTTAAATAAGGTAATAGAGGATATTCTAGTTATGATAGGGGTTCTAAAATTGAATATCTAAAATCTTGAAGGAAAGATAGCGTTGCTGAAATGAACAGTTTGTAACACTATCATTTCTTTAGAGAAGAAGCCCCCAAAGATCAAGGCGCCAGAACGTAAAGCTACAATCACACGGAGTGCCAAGGAGCTTAAAAGTTTTTTGTGAGATGTGGAGCAATATTTCAAGGCTATTCATATACCAAGTGCAGAGCAAGTTATCATTATTAGTATATATCTCGAAGGGGACGCCAAGTTTTGGTGGCGTAACAAACTTTAGGAATTATATGCTATTTCATATATGAGAAGTATATGAATTATGAATCTAGAAATACCATTTTTTGTACTATGTAAATTTGTAGTATATGAGAGTAGGGCAGGGCCATCACTAAAATATGCTAATCAATTTGAAAAAAGTTTGAAGAAGAGGAAAAGGTCATACTGAAAAATATTGATAGAGGTAAAACCGAATCAGGTTGTCGAGCTACCTAATGAATATACAAAACTTTTGAAGGAGTTTGCGAATATAATGCCCTAAAACTTTTCAAAACCCTACCACCGAGGCGTGCAATTGATCATATCATCGAGTTAGAATATAGTGCAAGACCCTTAACACAGGCTCCTTATTGAATGTTGCCTCTTGAGTAGATGAAATTTTAGAAATAATTAGATGAGCTTTTGAATGCTAGGTACATTCAACTTTTCAAAGCTCTATATGACACGCTAATTTTCTTTTATAAAAAGAAAGACAGCTTAATGCAAATGTGTGTAGACTATCTCACATTGAATAAGGTAATAATGAAGAATAAGTATCATATTCCTAATATTGAGAAATTGTTCGATCACCTAGAAAAGGTCGTCTTCTTCACAAAATTTGATTTGAGATTAGGATATTGACAAGTGCATATCATAGAAAAAGATGAACATAAAATAGTTTGTGTGACAAAATACGAGTCATATGAGTTTATTTTAATACCGTTTGAACTAACCAATGTTTCGACAATCTTCTGTAATTTGATGAATAATGTGCTCTATGAGTATCTTGATCATTTTGTAGTAGTATATCTCGATAATATCATGGTGTACAACGAATCATTAAAAGAATACTTGTAACACTTAAAAATGGTGTTCAAAGTTGCGACAGGACAAATTATTTGTTAAAATGAAAAAATGTGAATTCTGCCAATTAGAAGTAATGTTTCTTAGGTATTAGGTAAACTAAGATAGAATTCTAATGGATAAGAGTAAGGTAAAAGCTATTCTTAATTGGTCTATACCTAAAAAGGTGGCTAAATTTTAATTATTTTTGGGATTGGTGAACTACTATTAGAAGTTCATCATAGGTTATTTCAAGAAGGCAAATACATTTACTAATTTGTTATAGAAGGATTGAAATGGACTAATACATGCTAAACAACATTCGAGGAGTTAAAGCAAGCCGTAACTTCAGAACTGGTGCTCAAGCTACCAGATTTTGGAGTGCTATATAAAGTGTACACAGATGCTTCAAATAGGGTCATTGGTGATGTATTAGTTCAAAAAGGCCATTATATTACTTTTGAGAGCCAAAAGTTAATAAACATAGAGTAAAGATACTTAACACATAAAAAAGAAATGACAACAATAGTACATTGCTTAAGTATATAAAGACATTACTTGCTAGGCACAATTTTATTTGTAGTAGTGAATAATATAATGAACATGTACTTCAAGATACAGAAAAAGTTATCTCCAAAACAAGCAAGGTGACAGGAGTTTCTTATCAAATATAGCTTCGTATAGGTACATAGGCCTGGTAGGAAAAATCAGGTAGCAAATGCTCTTAGCCACAAGGATGTTGAAACGTATATACCTGTTTTAACAATAGCAATTTTAGATTTCATTGACAAACTCTGAGACCAAGCAGATGCAGACTTTGAATATTGAAAACTCTGCAAGAGAATCAAGCAAAGGCCTGTGCAAAGATATTGGGTCAACGATGGCTTAAGTTATGCACAGGATGGGATATGTGGAGGGTATTGTTAACAAAAACACATGACCCTCAGTGAACTGGATATTCAGGGGTTGAACAAATGACGACATTGTTGGGATGCTCATATTATTGGCTCACAATGAAATAAGACATACAGATGTATGTCAAGACTTGTCTAGTGTTCTAACTAAACAAGACGAAGAGAAAAAGGATGCTGGGTCTTCTACAACCTCTGGCAATACCAAAAAAGCTGTGATAATCGATGTTAATAGATTTTATTTTAAGGATGGCAACGACAGATAGTTTAAAATCGATTTTAGTAGTGGTTAATCAATTTTTTAAGTATGCAATATTCATAGCTGTACTAGATGCATGCCTAGCAAACAAGGTAATGGAACTGTTCTATAAGCATGTGATAAAATATTTTGAAATGCTAAGGAACATCATTAGCAATTGTGATGCGAGATTTATGGGCAAGTTTTAGACAGTGCTCTATAACTTGATGGGTTCAAAGTTGAAGTTTTCTACCATCAATTACCTATGGATTAATAGATAGATTAAAAGGGTGAATGCAATGCTAGAAAAATACCTGTGACTCTGTGTGATAGCAAGTCAAAAAATTAGCTAAACTTACTAGATTCAGCATAAATTTTGCTATAATATCTATAAGTCATCATTAATAAAAATGAGTCTGACTGAAATTATCTTGGAATAACAGCCATTGATTCTATAAGAGGTGATGAAGCATAGAATGGAAGGAGGGGAAAAGTGTTCCACTGTATACAAATTTGTACGAGACAAGTAAGAATTGCTAGAGATAGCAAAAGATATCTTAGAAAAAGCTTCACAATAAATGAAGAATTATACGAATACTGGCTGAAGATCACTAGAGTATAATAAAGGCGACAAAGTCTTGTTAAAATTGACACTGCAAATATAAAAAAAAATAAATAGCAAAACAGTGCACCAGAGATTAGTGCCGAAGTATAATGGCCTGTTTGAAGCAATAAAAAAGGTGGAGAAGGTAGCTTATAGATCACAACTATCAGAGAGACCTAAAATCTAACCTATAATTTATATTAATTTTCTCAAGGCTTACCACGAAGACTTAAAAAATTTAGGATGCCAACAAGTCAAATAAGCTCCACTAGTTAAGTCAAAATAATTCGAGAAGAAAGTGAAAAAAATCTTTAGTCATTGAGAGTTGGGGCAGAGTAAAAAAAATCAGATAACAAAGTACCTGATTCAGTGTAAAGGCGAAAGCAAAGTTGATGCAAGCTGGGAGAAAAAGGTTACATTATGGTAATTCGAGAAAAAAGTGAAGACCTACTTAGACTCACAGTCAATATGGGCATTAAGTTTATCTGGTGAAGGTAGTTTATCACAATCTTAAATTAGCTATATTTGCTTAGACTTGGCTTAACGCCTTATGTCGAGCCTAAGCGAACATAGGCATATATAAGGATATATATGAGTAGGAAGTAAAGCAAGGTTGCAGGTTGCTAAGAACATGCAAGAAAGCGCATGCAAGAGACAAGCAAGTGCCTCGCACAAGAAAGCATGACACACTCAATTTGTCGAGGCATTACACCCATTAGTGCCCGCATAAGAAATGATATAGCGCAATGCTACTCATGCGCGCACATGAGTGGGACAAGCGTATGCGCATCGTTATCGTGCAAGAAGTGTGGGTGCCATACTGTATATAGTGTACAGGCATTAGCTCGTGGACTGCGAGCAATGACCTTAACGAGTCTAGGCAAGCGCAATAGAAGCAAAATTTTTTAAGTGAAGCATTACATAAGAGCTATATCTCCGATGGACGGGAAGTTGGTAGCACGACGGATTGTGTCACCCACACTCTAGAAGAGTGAAAGTGCTTTAGTCACTCGTTAGAACTGTACATTTAGAGTCGATGTATAAAAGTGCTTGTGAACACATTGTATTCATATTCCTCGTGTATTGATTTATATTGTATTAATTGACTTGATTGTACGGTCAACGGGTAATTACTTATAAATATTTTGTTATTTAAATTAATAAAAATATTAAATTTGGTACCACTATTTTATAAATATGTTGCATTGATTATCGTATTATTTGTATTTATAGTAAATTAACTTATTACCGCATTAAATTGTCTTTCGCTGTGTACAATTGACTGATCAAGTTAAAAACTTGCGCCATCACGAATTTTTGCCACATCTAAAAAAAAGAACTGGTAATATTTAGTGCGAGTAAAAACAGAGAAGGAAGAAGAGGAATTGGGCCGTAGACTTGACTTCTCACCGTATCTTCTCACCGTATTGAAAAGAGCCATCGATTAGAATTTGAGAATGAAATATTAGGAAAATTTTTAAAAACATAGATATAAATAATAGTGGGACAATACAAGTAAGGCTATTTTAGGTTCTGTTTGATATAGGCTGGCCCAAATATTTGTCATAGGCCACGTGTGCAAAATATTAAAAATTAAAAATATAGACTGCGGTGAGCGTGGATCGAACACGCGACCTTCAGATCTTCAGTCTGACGCTCTCCCAACTGAGCTATCCCCGCTAGTTAAATAGGCACTGCAATACATATTATATAATTATATATTCTAACTCCGTAAATTCAAACTGTTGCTTTTGTAGCGAACGATTGTCAAGTATTCTCATTGCCAACCTTATTTACCAAACGAAACTTTATTTCTTTACTTTCTCTCTCTCTATTTCTCCTGCTTTCACTTTCAATTTTGTCATTTCCTTTTTACGATAGAAAAATATCTCTGGTTTGTAAAATTTTCTCTCTCTTAGTTTTGTTTTTGTTTTTCTTTTGTGAATAAAGATAGATAGTCACTTAAATTTAATTTTATGGTAGATTTTGTCCATTCAAATCTAGATTTGAAATAGCTTTGGTTTATCTTATAGTATTATTATATCATAGAGTGATTTTTTTTTTTTTTTTTAATTAAAAAATTTTAAAACTTAAATCTATTCAAAAAAAAAAAAAAAAAAAGGATTCATTGTACCATGTGGATAGCGGAAAATTAATTATAAGTGCCAATGAAAGAAATTTTAATAAAGATGCATTTTAATGCATGTACTCTCATGAAAAAATATTGTTTGTATTGATATTTGTTGTATTGTTCATCTTCTCCCAATACGTCAGTATGTATGTATGTACGTATGTAAAATGGGTTGTTTGAATGCATTCTATAATGTTTTTTTTTATCTTTGAAATTGATCATGATGAATCTGCTGTTCGCAACTTCTTAGTTAAAGTGGAATGGAGTTATAGCTGTGTTTCAGACTTCAAATAATAATTAGCAATCAAATTGAGTATCATTGTTTTTTCTTAATTGCATTGTATTATTTTATGATTTGCAGTAAACATTTTTATTTTACATTAGACAATAAAGAGGGTGTCATTATTTTACATTGCAAAACGATTTGGATGCCTTTTACGTTGGAATTGAACGGAGATTATTAAAGAATGATTGGACCTTTTATCCCATACGATGAGTTTTGGACCATATTAAATTTTTTTTTTTTAAACTCTTAATTATCATTAATCATATAATACAAAGACTTAAAGCAAGATGTTTTACAGTTACAAAATAATAACTTGCATGAAACACGTTTTACAAGATATTTTATAAGTTATATAGACTTGCATACTATTTTGTGGAAGACATATTTATAAGATAATATCGTATAATACAAGGTTGCGTCTTAATTATATATACATATATATATGTTAATTAATTGAAGGATTAATTTGTCTGTTCATCTTAGTTAGATGTAAAAATAGGTATTTTCTCTTTAAGATAATCATCTTCTACTTTGATATTATTTTTTTTTTTTAATTGTTATTCAATATCAAAACTACCTACCTAATAAATTGTAAATAATTTAGTAGGATGTTGTACTAAATATAATATAAATTTTTATATAATAACTATTTGGATACTTATCATTACTCGTATATTTTAAATCAATAATATTATTTATTTAAAAATAAAAACTTAAATAAAGTGTCAAGTGAGTTGGCATGTAATTATTAGATGATAAATTTTTATAATTTTTAAAATTATTTAATACATCCTTCCACTATCCAATGAAAATATGTTATCATTACATTTTAGAATAAATAATATTAGTCATTTTAAAAATATTTTTTTATCACATGTTGATAAATATAAAAATTTTTTAATTAGAGAAAGTGAGAAAAGTTGATATCATAAAACAGTAATAAATTTAATTAAATAAAAGATTTTTTTAATGGATATTATTATAATAAAAATCTCAAAAATATTAATATAAAAATACAATCAAGCAAAATTATTATTTATTTACAAGAATAATAAGTTAAAATGGATATTTGAAAATTTATAATATATGTAATACATTAAAATGGGGATTTATAATTTTTAATATAAAAAATAATACAAAAGAGTAATAAAATTTTTGGTCAAATTCCCAAAAAAAAATATATACTATTTTATAAGTTAAATATGGATATAATTTAATTTTCATATGATAAATTTTTTTGGGCCAACTTTACAATGATTGATTAGTAATAAATAGATCTTTACATTATAAGATAATAACAAAATATGTATAATCTAGTTATATAATAGATAAACCCTAATAGTAAAAACTAATATCAATGACCTATTTATAATAAAATATTAAAGTATATTTTGAATTGTAATTACATATAATATTGGAAATTAATTTGTATTTATTCCTTAATATCAATTTTTTTCTTAATTTAATCTGAATTACACTCCACTCTAATCCTAACATAAGTCCATCACTGATTACATTGGTATTTAATAAATATTTTTTATAAATTTGTTGACATTAACTAATTATAAAAAAGTGAAAAATCGGAGAAATTCTTAGAAAGTGGGACAAACCAATAAATCCAACAACTTAAAATTTTATATAACCAAATTTTTACTTTCAATATTTATTATGCCGGGTAGCGCCAGCACTAACCGGCGGACCGAATCTTTTGTTCGGGTCTGAAATTAACTGCAAGTTAAACGTAGCAGGAATACCATTAAGTCCGCAACCAAACACTGCCACAAGGGTTGAAACTTCCCCACTAGCACTCGACCACGGAGGAAACTCGGGAAGAAAACCAAAGTGTTAATTGGCGTTGGTGAAGGGGCAAAATGAGAAATGAGGCGAAAGGTAGCAGCACAAATGGAGGAGCTGTTTCAGCTGGAGTAGGGTTTAGGGCAAGAATGGATCACTATCTTTACAGTGGAGAAAAGAAGCACGTATTTGCTGGCATCGTTATTATATCTGCAGTATTTGCCGTTCCTTGGTTTCTAATGAACCGAGGTTCGTATTCTTTACTATCAAATTTTGTTGATTTTGGCCTTAAAAACGTTTCTGCTTTGGTAAAATTAAGGTTATGGTAACATTTTTGATTAAGGTCCACGGTTGTCTATGATTATTGATTCCTGTGAATTTAATTATTCAATTGCTTTTACTATTTAGTTATGTAGTATGTGAAGAATTTTAATCCCATTTAGCATGTTTAAGTATTTAGCATCTGTAATTTTCTTCTGTGAATTTCTGAGCCTGAAATATAATCTGGGTTGAACGTTGAGATGTGACTGTTAATGGACCTATGGATGTTGCATTACTTACCTGGCAAATTGTTATTGAGATTGTTGACCAACTTCCGGAAACGTGATTTAATTTTGGTTTACCTTAGTTTTGCATTTTGTCGCCAAAATTGGTGTCCTATACTTGCTTTACTGGTTCCAGAACATTCATAGATATGATTTCCAGCTCAAAGAAAGTATTGCAGTTTGGTTTATTGGCTATTCTAAAACAGAGTCGCTGACATTTGAGTTAACCAGTTGTCTGTGTCATTTGGTATCTTATTAATCATTTGTTCCTTTTGTTTCTGCTCATTAGCAGCATAATTGGGATAACTTTGGTTAAAGGGCCGAGCAGACCATTGTTCTCTAACTTACTTTTCTTTTTGCTTCCTGTTGTTGTCAAATTATATTTGCTTATGTTTTTATATGCATAGAAATATTCATACATGCATAAGAACAAGGCAAGAGTACCTTCATTTTACTGGATTGAAACATAACGTGTTCTTAGATCTATGTCTTGTTCCAACTCAAACTACTTCTGTCTACTTATGTCTATTCTAGCATGTTGTAACATACATGAATGCATTCTGGTATGCTCGGTAATGGTTAATACTTTCGTGTGAGCTATGCTAATGAGTAGCTTTTTCTTAACGTGGTCAGTATTTAAATTGGCGAGTTGTGGAGAGAAAAATAGATCTTAGTAAAAAAACCTTAAATAGGTTTTGCGTTGGTGTGACTGATTCATTTACAAAGACAAGTGGAACCACATGTTCTGCCGTATTGTTGTATACAACATGTGAGTTTGAGGATTTGAATTTATCTACCGACTTGCATAAGTGCTGCTAGTTATGTTTCTGGTCACTGGTTGTCAAATGTCAATTGTCTTCTTTCGCATACAGAATTGTGCTGGTAGACCTTTTAGCTAAATCTAACTCCTATCTTCTTGTAGGAGCAAAGCATCAGTCTCATCAAGATTACTTAGAAAAGGCTGATAAGGCTCGGAGTGCGCGACTCTCATCAGCTTCATCTTCTGCTAAATTATGATATGCAGGAATTTAATGTTGTAGGGGAGGATTCCTTCAGCTGCCCTTTTCCATGGTTGGTAGGTACTATGCTGTACCATGTCTTTATTCCCCTTGTGTACAAGACATCTTGCTCATGATTTGTGAGAAAATAAACATAGAACCCACTGAGAGTAAAGTTTGGTTTGTTTTCATGTAGTTTGCTGGAGGTACTAAACTGATATCTCAGTAGACTCAATACTTTGGGGGGAGTGACAGCTTTAGTGAAATATCTTCTCTCTCTTGTTTGTTTAGTACAACAGATGGCCAGATGTCTAGCTTCTTCTATACGTTGATTTTGTGCTTCCTTGTCTTTGATTATAAAGCTCACTGTGAAAGGCAAACAGTTTTCTTCTTCAGCTTTGAGTTGTTTGAAGATTTTTATGTTCCAGTATGATCTCCACACCGGGTCTCTCCTTGATCTAGTTAAAATTAAGAAGAGAAAATAAAAACTTATTCTAACAGTCTTCTGCATCTGCATGTACTTTAACATGTTGATAGATGATGACATTGTGTTATGTATGATTGAAGAACTGTGTTTTGATGGTATTTTCAATAAACAACTTTTGCAACAGCAAACAATAGAAATATATTTGATATCAGCTTTGAAAATGAATGATTTTATTATTTTTTTCAAGAAAATATTATTGGATGTTTTAAAAACATGTTTTACAAGATGGTGAAGGACGCATACACTCCTAAGATTTGCTCAAATAAATATTGACACACACTCCTGTTCGTTAAAAAACAAAACTTGTTAGTTTGGGTTATTAATTATAATTATTTTAAGAGTTGAATGTATCAAATTACCCTTATTTTTGTCCAAATTCACCGATTAAACAAATAGATTAGAGTTTGTAAGGGTATTTTTAAAATAAGTGAAACTAAATTATATATTTGACCAAAACTTGAAAGAATATTTTCTCATGCCTTCACAAAATGATGAGAAACTGCTCTTACAAAGTTTGATCTAAGCATTACTAAGGCTCGGAACTCTAATTCTTATGTTGAAGTTCATAAATTTTTTACAGATTTTTCTTGGCACTAGAGATGTTTCTATATCAGTCCCCTTAAAACATATATATAGTAACTTAATATCAACTACTTCAATCAACAAAAAGGCCACTCTGGGTAGTATTCATATTGTCAATCATTTCATTAATTGCTGGTTCCCTAATATTTATAAATGTTTTGGAATTCTTGTTTCCAGTTCCAAGACATCATAAACGGGAATAAGAAATTGGCTGAAATTTGTTACGATCAAACGATGAGAATCAAACAGAATTGAAAGAAACGCTTACTAAATGTACCATATTTTCATTTTCATATTTGATTTTATCTATAGGATAGAAATAAATTAATAACCAGAAAAAAGATATTGGGAAAAAATTTTCCATTTTGCACAACAATTTTCCAAAATGCTCTATAGAGGCATAAGTCTTCTGTACTTGAAGAACCATACAAATCCGCAAAATATAATGATTCCACAAATTCCAGTAATTACTAAAACCCATTTAAATGCATCAGGGTCATCAAACAACGATATTGGGAAGTTCATGCCAAATATCCCGGCTACCACACCAAAAATAGCAACCACAAACGTTGCGGTCGTGAGCAGCAACTCAAATTGAATCAGCTGGTTTCGGACATTATCCTACAATTTAAAAAAAAAAAAAAAATATATTACTCGGTTAAAATGGATATGCTTGCTTCAGTATAATAAAATTACCGGAAACTGCTACAAAAAAATTGTAATCAAATATTGCAGTATGATGTCTGGCCATCCAAAAGCAGTAGAAAAAATTAAGCTACGGTTCATCTTTCAGAGGAGCATTAAGGGCATTTGGCATTGGCAAGTTTTTCTAAGTATAGAATAATCCTAGATTCTGGGAATAACTACAATCACCTTTGAAGTAATTGATCAATAGAAAATCATTCACTACTTTTTTTCATCTTTTGAATCGTCATAGAAAAATGTAAACAATTGATAGAGAACTCAAATTTTATAGTCAACAGGAAAGAAACGTACCAGCTGAATGTTAATGAAATCTTCTGTATCATCAATATACTCCTTCAACTGAAATGAGACAATAAAATGATAATTAAATTATGTTTCAGATACTATTTGATAATGAAGAAATTACATAGAATAGAAGCAGTAGATACCGATGTCAACTTGTTTAAGGTGCTATCAATGACAACAAAATATGCTTCGAGCAACATCTCCAGCTCCTCAACACTATCTGGAGTGCTATCTGAACTCTTCATGCTTTCATGTCTGCTCCTGGCAATGCTTAAGCTTTTCTCAAGCTTCCTGGAATCAGGTGGTGAAGAAACTGGAGATAGTGGAGCAGAAATGGATTGTATGCCGTCATTTGATCTGTAGGCCAAAACAGACTGATCACCATAAAATGATGCCTCCATCCGCCTTTTCTTCTCAGTGAGATACATTTCTGCCATATCTCCATCATCATCCATGAGCTGTTCTATCTCATCTCTAACCTAAATATATGGAATTGAAAGAGGGAGCAGAACAGCAAAAATACATTAGCTGTAGTTATCTGGCATATGAGAGCAAAAAACTAGAATGCATTAAGGAATACCTTCTGTACTCTTCTAGTCAAAGCAACAAGTCTACTTTTCAATCGGCGAACACGTTCCAAGTTTAATGTACTGATCTTTGACGTTAGTTCATCTAGTAATGGATATGCTTCAATTTCCAACTCTGCTGCCTTCAGAAAATTACAAATTAAAAACATGTCAGCAGCAATCACAAGTCAACAACTTAAACCAAAGAGAACAGAGCAAAACCAAACACAACATCTTAATAATACAAAAGTAAATAAACAGTGTAACAAGGAGATATAAGGTTTGCATCTTCATGCATATATAAAAGGTTCAATTTCAAACAGCAAAATGAGTTCATTAAAATCATTGCCACTGTTCCATCAAGAACTTCCTCAGTTGGATAAATTAATATTAAATTCCCATGTGAACAAATCCATGATAAAGAATTTGGTATTCCTAGAATAGACATATATATTTCCCATGAAACAATAAAGATATAAAAATGTTCCAAAGAAAGAACAACCAATTGCTAAATTTCATTGCCTTCCTTAAAGAATATACTAAGATTCCAATTCCCTATTTCAATCAAATTAGAGCTGGGAAGTACTGATAAAACAAAAAAAGGGAGCTGTAGACTTTTCACAACAGTGCCACTAGATACCAACTCTTTTTTTTCTTTTTTTTAAGAGAAAGCTGTTCAAATGTCGATAGCACAGTTCTCAATATATAACACCAAAGAGGTCATCCTTGTAGCTAAGTAACACATTATGAAGTCCGAAGCCAGGAAGTCACTTCATACTATATAAGCTAGTATTAGGTTCGGACTCATTAATATTTAAAGATTTAGCATGCAGAAATTAATCATTATAAAGGATATATTACTCGGGTGAAGATTTTAAGACAGGAGTACCAAGTCAAAAGTTCTAATTTTTAGAGTTAACCAAATCTAATACCACTTATTTAACCCAATTGTATTAAAGATCTAGTGTTCTCTTTTACACACCTGAGAATCAAGAAATGTACAGGCAGCTTCTAAAGCAACTTCAAGAGCCCTAAACTCAAAGGGCAAATAATCAGGGGAAGGGTTCCCAAATACATCATCAAAATTTTGAATTCGTCTCCTGTTGGGGCCAACGCTCTCTGACTGCCAAACTTCATTTACACCTGCTGTTGTTAACCGCCGTTGTAGCTCCACCACATACTGTAGCACATAGCTATCAAGGGAATTCAAGAGTAGAACCTCATCAGCAGTAATAATACACCGAATCTGCTCTAAATTTACAACAATAGCCTTCTCTCTACCAAGGACCATCGACGGATACATGAATAAAGGATCCAATAGACGTAGATCACGGGCAGGTAAATCACAATGATGCATCATAGTGAACTTGTCAACGTCAATGATCTGTGAATTTCCAGATGCATCAACGCGAATCCAAGATCGAAGGCCTTGCCCTCGCTTCTTCAATCCCAAAACATCCACGCCTTGGAATGGTTGGCGTCCAGATGCAGATGCCCGATAAGAAGCCTCTCTACGGTTCATGGCAGATACAGGTTTTGACGGCTGAAAAGAAGCCTCTCTAAAATTCATAGCAGATGCAGGTTTTGGTGGAAGCAAGCGTTCTTTTAGTTCCGCCATTGATAACAAGCTCAAAGTGCTAAAATACATGAAAAGATATGAGAATAAACAAAGTCATTTTGCAGTCCCTGAAGCCTCTTCTACAACTTTTATATCAACAAATTCAAGACAAGAATGCTGAAGAAAGCAAAATTTTCCCGTTATATTGATTCACAGTTTCACAGAATTAGCAAGTACCCTACCTAAAATCTTGCAGATTAAATGTTTAATTAAACAATTTGAAATTCTTGACTTTATGTAATAAATCCACAAAGCTTTAGTCTTAGAACCATATCCCACTATACATCATATATCACTAAGCATAGTTTTCAATTACCCACCAAGAATTCATGGCATTTATCTAGTTTATTAATAATTCTACAGACCTACTGCGGCAAATATGAAAAACATTGAAAATTTTTGAATTACCTCCACTAAAGAAATCGTTGATGGGTCTGTCAGATTATGCAAAAGGCTGTAGAAAAAATGAATTATTTTGATCAAGCAATGAAAGAAAAAGCAAACCAATAAAACAAAATGGCAAAACGGGTGCAAATTGAAATGTGAAAAAACCCCTAGATTTAGAGTTAAGAGAACTAACCTGACAAATCATAAAGAAAACAGAGAAGTCCAGTTCTTCAGAGCAATCCAGAGAATCTATAAGAAATGTTAAAAATTAGAAATTCAAATATATGAAATAGGAAAGGTACAACGTAAATACCGAGTTTGTCTGTTCGTAAATACATCGACAATGGTACTGATAGGGGGTATCTATGTAATTCAACAGTTGAAAATACACGAAATACGGGTCATGTGTTGGCAGGGTCAGACCCGAATTTAACTCAACTATTTTTCTCTTTGTTATTTTTTTCTTTTAATTTTTTTTACAAACCTCGTCAAAATTTCTTCCATGATTATTTTTTAAAAATTACTTCATTTCATTGAATTAATGATAATCGAAAAAGAAATAACGCTATTTTTATTAATCAATAATTATAATAATATTAAATAAAAATTTAAATTTAAATTTAACTAAATTATGTAAATACCGGTTAAAAATTTTAAGTCAATAATTTAAATTAAAAGGCTCATAATTTAAGTTAAACTTTTAAGTTAGTAACATAAATTAAAATAGTGCCGCAGAATAAATAACTCACTTAATGACATGATCCTACATGATTTAAAGAGCAATAACAAAGATGATGTTATTAAAATTATTTTTTTTATGAACATTATTGAGAGTATGATTTTTGATAAAATGTATTACTTCTTTTTAGTTATTCAAAATTATTCTCTGAATTAAATTATTTTTTAAAAATTAAATTAAAGTTAAATAATATAAAAAATATAAGTGAACGTATTTATGATCAAGGAAAAATAAAAATATGAATTACAAGAAAGTCAAAATGTTGGATGGGCGTTTAGCCTTTGCCTCCTCTCTATCACTTTTTTATTTAATTTAATTTTTAAGAAAAGTCTTACGTCCCTTATTTAGTTGAATTTTCAAGATCTATTCTAAATTAAAATGGGAAAATCTTTGGATATTTGTTATCATTTTTTTGAGAAGGCAGTTGAATAATTCTCCTTTTATTTTTAAATTCCAAACAATAAGGTATTCCTTATGCTAATTGAATTTAAAATTAAGTCTCTTAAAACTAAGTTAAGATAAAATGAAAAAAGGAAAAAGAAAAATAATAACTTAGTATGAACTTTTTTTACTTTGAATCTATTTAAAATAGCATTTCTTAAAAGATGTGTTTTATATTTAAAATTCAACATTTGAACAAAATTAATTGGGCGCATAGTAATAAGAGTTGATGCAAAAAATTGTATCAAGTAAGAGTTGAGAGAGTTTAACAAAAAAAAAAGAAAACTGTTGGAAGAAAGTTTTAAAGTATTACAAGAGATAATTAATTAGTGATTTACTATTTTCAAAATATTTACAAGAATTACTATTGTAAAATTATACAACTAAGTCTACTGTACATAATCATTATTATATTTATCACATGTCATGTATTAGTGTTTGGTCAGAATCGGTAGTTTCGAGTAAGTTTAGCTAGGGTTAGAAAACCAAAAAAGATAGAATTAGCTCGAATTGGTAATTATGATAGATCAATATCTTGGTATATGACCTAAGATCCAATAATAATTTCAGATATTTATTAATTATATATTATTATATTATTATATTAATATATTTAATTTTATTCTTATATATCTGTGTTTTATATAAATGTAATAGTACCTTTAGAATAACTGACTTAATCAATTAAGTATTATTTTTAAATGTCCCTAATCAAGTATTATTGTGAAAGAGTAACAATAATACGTGAAGATTAGTATGTATAGTGACCGATGACAACATGAGATGTATCATGATATGAGATATAAAGTCAACACATAAGTAATAGTTGGTGAATTATTGTACTGGACCAGTCCGATATGAAAAATATTATATGGATTGTTATATGAGTGCCATAAGTAATTCTCATAGTGATAATGATGTATATGATCCTTCGACTTAAGATCATCATAGTTTCCAACATTATGAATGATATAGTTTAATGTTTTAAAACGTCATCTGTAATAAGATTGATTATAAAGAAAATACTTGGCTATGTCATGAATAATATAGTGGGATGTGTTTGATCAAGATGGGATTTGTCCCTTTTATATAACAGGAGTGATATCTTTGGGCCCCTTTGATTGAGTATGATTATAAAATGCATGGCCATGCTCAAATGAATCGATATGTGATATTGATATCATTTAGTAAGATAATTATACTCATGGTATCAAAGAAACAAAGAATTGAACATTACGAGGATGACACATTCCATGCCTTGTGTTCAATTAAGATATCTAGGACAAAGGGATTAAAATACACGGTTACATTGATCACGAATATAAGTGATGTTGAGCCACTTACATTCTCGTGACTTGGGTAGTCATGATGTGTTGTTAGACACCGCTCATGACTTGTATTACTAAAACTAGATTTTAGTATTACTACCAATGTTATAGAAATCTAATGGGTCGCACATTAAATCGGGAAAGATGAAATATCAAATTCATGAGATGAATTTATTTAATACTTTGCGTAGTAATGTTTTTGGGCTAAAGTCATTATTAAGTTGGGTTAAATAATATATTAGTTCGAAACTTATTAATGAGTTGAGTTTGAAAGTCAAACTAATTGGACTTAAGAGTTAAGCCAAATCCAAACGTTTGGACTAAGCCCAAAACCCATTATAACCTTAACCCTAAATATTGCCTATATATATAAGTGTTATATTCTTGGTTTTTAGGGTTTTTTGTGGCTGTACACTTTTTTTTAGGGTTTTGACAAACACAAAAGTAAAAGGAACACAAAATAATCGTTTAAAGAGCTAGCACTCGTTTCTCATTATCCTGATCGTGTGGATACCGTAGAGACGCAAAAATCTTTTGCGTTTGTGGTTCTTCGTCATCAATTGTGCAAATAAGGTATGAATATTTAAATTTATAACTTAAAAACGATGGGTTTGTCATATAGATCCTGTGAGAAAATCGAAAATTTATTATTTTTTTGCTATATGTATGATCCCAATTTCTTGACACTATAAACTTTAAACTTTTTGATATTCATATCTAATATGGCCAATAATTTGACTATACATGTTTCATACTAAATTATGTTATTGGTATAAAAAATTATTAATTTAGTAGCTGTTGGATAATGTTGTCTTTTAAATGAGGCCAAAACTGCTCCTACACCACTATCATTGAGATTTACTACTCTTTCAAAGTACATCTTCTAGTTATCAATGTTATCTTTATCTTCTTATCCAATAAGTATGATATCCTCATTAAAAAACTCCTATTCTAATAGTTGATAATCATCCACAGCATGATTGACTAAGTGATCAGCTATAACTTGTCCTTTAACTGCTTTTGGGATTATATAAATAATTTTAAATTTAGATAAAAGCATATTCTACCCAAAATTAGACTAGAAAAGTAAGGTTTTTTAAAAATATATTTGATGGAATTCATTCGAGATATTAATCATATAATATTGGCAAACATATAATGTTAAAATTTTTTCATTGTATACATCGAAGTACAACAAGTCTTTTTAAGTCGATTATACTTTAACTCACAGTTATTAATCTTTTTATTAATATAATATATTACCTATTCTTTTTTGCTAATTTTATCATATTGAGCCAAAACTGCACCTATAAAATTCTCTAAAGTAGCCAAATAGAGAATAAGAGTTCTTTTTTCTACTGGTGAGACCAAAATAAGGGGTCTCTTTAAATATTGCTTAATATTATTAAAAGTTTTTTGGTATTATTTATTTCAAATATCTAAATTATTCTTTCTTAACAACTTGAATATGGGTTCACAAATGATAGTTATTTATAAAATAAAGTGAGAAATATAATTCAGTCGATCAAGAAAACTCCACACCTTTTTTTGAGTTCGTGGTGGTGCTTTGATTTTTTTTTGGTCTACTTTAATTTCCTTTTGACTTATAATAAAACAAAGTAATTTTCTAAAAGTAACTTCAAATATGCATTTGACAAAATTAAGGAGTAATTTATGCTTTCGAAATCTTTCAAACACCTTTTTAGGTTAACAAATGATCCTCATTTTCTTTTAACTTTATAATTATATCGTTGACATAAACTTCAACAGTTTTATGTACTAGATCATGTAACAATATAATTATACCTCGTTGATAAGTTGGTCTTGCATTCTTAAGTCCAAATAGCATGACTCAATAATTGAAAGTTCCCTATATAGTAATGAATATAATTTTAAGCTTATCCTTCTCTTTTATTTGTATCTAATTATAGCCTAAATATCCATTAACAAATAAAAATTTAGATATTTTAAAAGTATTATCCACTAGTATTTGAATGTGAGATGATAAAATGTCATCTTTTGGGTAGGCTTTATTCAAGTTATCTTAACCCAAGCATATTCTGACTTTTTATTACTTTTTTAAAATTGGTACAACATTGATAACTTACTGTGGGTATATAGCTACTTTAATAAACCACTCATCTAGTAGCTTTTAAATCTCTTCTTTGGCCTTAAGAAGAATTCTTAGTTTTATTTTTCTAAGCTTTTGTTTTACTGGTTGAAATATTAATCTTATTGGGATAGCATGGACTGCAATATCAAGATCTAGACTTGGCATATTTTTATAAATTCAAGCAAATACATCTTTAAATTCTTTTAATAAATTAAAAAGAGATAACTTTTCATTCAAAAGTAATTGACGATTGATTTTTATTTTTTTAGGATCTTTCAAAGTATTTAAATTTATTATTTCTATCTCTGATTGATAAGGTTTTATTTTTGGCTCTTTATTTTTTAATATTTTTATTAATTTAGGAAAAAAATTTAATTCTTCTTCATCTTTCACATTATAAACTGGTTCATTACAATTATATCCAGATTGAAAAATGTCATTATTTGTAAAACAGTAGACATTCTATCTGAATGAGAGAAAAAAATTATTTGTAAAATAAGAAACACTAAAATGTAAAATAAAAGAGAATTGAAAGTAACAAATATGACTGCTTTTTTATTTATAAAACATAAAAATGTGATATCATATTTGAGAAAGAAAGTAAGAAAAGCTATGGAATTTAACTAGGATCATTGTCACTTTATTTTATTTAACATAAATGAGACTTGTTTAACACCTGTCCTTCTTATGGGAATAAGTCAAACTATAAAAAAGATTGATACTTCTTAATCATCTATAATATTCTCAGAAATGATCACGTTGTTTAAGCATTATCCTGAAATAGAGTATATAAACTTCTCGAATTCTTTTCCAATAGCATTGATTGACTCGTCTTGAATTACCTTAGGTAACAACTCTACTTTTAGTTCTTCAGGTAAATTATCCCATCTAGTAGGGGTAATAACTGTTATGTATGATAGTAAAGCTATATACTTTATCGTAAGTTTATATTTTTAGAAGGTTCTCCAAATAAACCGAAACTTGACATTTGTTTCTCGTATATTTTGAAGAAAATATCTGATTTTTTGGACTTAGGTCTTTTCTTTTACTCATCAATCTTTTTGTAATTATTATGCTGGTCTAACTTTCTCTTGTTTTCATATGCTAGGTTTGTTAGGTTTGCATTATTTGGATTTTTCTATTAAAATAACTCCACAAGGTTGTCATAAGTTTTTGACAGTGAATTTTGTATCGAATATGTGTCTACAAATCTACTTTCTTAATATCTTCCAGCATAATGTTGATAATTAAATCTCTTATTGAGTTAATCAATATTCTTGTCCATAGTTACACAAGAATCGAATCTCTCTTATAAGGGATATATTCTATCATAGGTAACTTGAATATGTCAGTAATATTAAATATCTCTTCATCCAATGCTTCTTTATGAACATATGGTCCTCTAAATTTAAGGACATTATCACTATAGGCTTCAAGAAAGTCTTATTAATGTGAGAGATTTTCATATACTCATGTTTGAGTTCATAGTCTCATAACTTAGCTAAAAGCCTTTCTTTTCTTGTGATCATCATAAGTTTCCTATTTTGACGTATAGAAAGATATCCTAAACCAAATCTTTTATTACCTTTCAATAATCCTAATTGACTCATTATACTATAAGAAAATGTCTTAAGTTACTCAATATCATTTTTTTATTGCTAATCTAGTTGGTACTAGTAATTTTATTTTTTTGATCACAGATCTTTTAGCCATATATATTGCATTAACCCGTTCCAAAGATTAATAAGCAGAGTCATCTCTTTATGATCTATATTAATGTATAAAATAGACGTACTACTTTTTAGTATATGAGTCTCCTCTCTATTTATAATAATTAGATGATTATCAATAATATATTTTACTTTCTAATAGAGAGTTAAAGGAATTACTCCTACTATATGAATCTATAGGCTTTTAAGCAATATGTTAAAGGCTATCTCAATATTTATTATATGAAAATTAACATTGAAAGTAATTACTTCCAAAGTAATTGGCAACTCAATTAGACCATTAACCTTTCTCTTAGTGCTATCAAATACATAGATATTACTATGATAAATTTTTATATAGGAATGATTAACAAAAAGTTAATTAAGAATAAATCTTGAGATAACATTTAGAGCAGATTTGTTATCTATGAGCACTTTTAGAACTACTATACCTTTATACTAAATATTAACATATAAAGCCATTATATACCCTTATCCCTTAGAAAGGATTTTATCATTTAAAAAATTGATAAAATTAAAAGATAAAGTGGCACCTACCATATTAGTAAATTTTTTAACATTAATGTTCTTGGAGAAATGAATTTCATTAAAAATTTTTAATAATGCCATTCAATGTACTTCTAAAGTAAGTAATAAAGATAAAATAGAGATCGTAGCTAGTACTTTGCTTAATTGCTCGACAATATTATACTCACTCATTCGAATAATACTTAAGAAGTCATTAATTTCTTCTTTATTAATGAGTTTCTTGATATTTTCTTCTAGTTCCTTCTTAATTATGACCCCATCTATTTGTATTTTTCTTTTACATTTTCTCTCTATCTCTTTAGAACTATAGCAATATTCGCTTCTAGTTATATTACTAGAAATATTATTCACTAGATATTCTTTGATATTTACTAAACAGTTAGTATTATAATTATATAGAATAGCTTTATTCAAGATGTATAGTGGTTATTTAGGCAAGAGAAGTGTTATGAGTATAGCTGGAGTAATTATTACTTTTAAAGTAATACTTGTAGTAAAAACAAATAAAATAACAAGAGCACTATCTATGCAAATGGTAGCTACAGTGTTAAATTTCTTAAATATTGCATTGATAACTAGACTTTCATGCTTAAGCAAAAGATTATTAGTAATATTTAATGACTATTTTTTTTTTCTATATAGCTGTGGGTAAAATTCAAAAGATCCATCTCATATAAGTCTTGAATACGATACTTTAATGCAATATAATTATTAGTGTCATAACTTATATCACTATTATAGTATTCACATCCTGCATTAGAGTTGTATAAAAAAAGGCAGTGAATTAGATAAAAGCTTTATTAAGATTAGTGCCATTCTCTTATGAGTTACTAATTAATTGAATATATTTGTATAACTGAGAGAAAATTTATTAGATTATCTAGGATTATTTATGGGTCTAGGTCAAACATTACTTGATTGGGTAGTGCTATATGGAGACACTTAAATAAAGGGATATTATGGCCGTGACTGATATATGTTGGGCGAGTATGATGGCTAGTATGTATTTTATCCCTTTAATCAAAAAGAAAGATTTTTTAAAGTATAAGTGGATGATAGTATTGGATAGGCTTAGAATTAAGATGGTCTTATATAGAATTCACTTATTAATTACTCAAAATCTTTCTCTTTCTTACCTTGATTATTAATTCTTTTAAAAGAAACTTGGTTTTAAGAAGAATTTTGTCATTGTTCTAACATTTTTATTATTTCACTCACATTAACTAATTTGCTTAACTTAATTGCATCTTCAACTGCTACAACTTTAAGAAAATTGAAGGTAGAACACACTAATAAACAATCACAGTATGTACCCTCCATTGTACTAATGAAAGTAGTTAAAGTTTATGATTTGTTAACAGAGGTTAAACTTGTGAGGTTATTGTACGCCACCCCTTTGTATACTCTTTGAAAGATTTCTTAGACTTCTTACTTATCTTACTCAAGCCTTCTTGAGTTAGAGCTAAAAATATGTTAAATATATATTATTTGAAAAACATAAAAGTTATATCATTCTAAGTCTTGATTTTGCTTGTCTAGAGTAGAAAACTTGATGTCTAAAGTACCAATTAGACTTTTTAGAAATAAATACATCATTAAGGATTTATTATCAGCATACAAAGTTATCTTAAGGCAATATATAAATAAATGAGCTCTTGGACATCTACTACAATCATATTTTGTAAATTCTAACTTAAACTTAGGAGAAATTTAAATTTTTGAGAAAAAGTACAATGAATTTATGTCTACTGGCCCATAATTTTATATTTTCTAAATAAATTTTAGAGCATTCTTTAATTTTTGTAATTTAGCTTTGACCCTTTTCCCTCTTTTCATCTTCTGTAGGTCTTATCCAATTGTATACTTGGGGCAAATTTATAATTAACTACCTTACTATCTTAGTTGGTGGCATATGAAGTATAAAAATAGTAAGTTCCTCTATTTGACCTATCACTGGATTACAGGTAGGAGTCGATTAAGATGGCATTTAAAAAATTGAATCTTTTTCATATCGTCTTCCCATAATTATAGTAGTATCAATAAGAGCAAAGAAATAACCAAAACTTTCATTAGATCTAATAGTTTGTTAACTGATCAATTGATAGAGTTAATTTAGCATAAATTTTATTTTACTTATGTGGTCATCCGTGCATTCTCTTCTAGTAGTGAGGGTGGCTATTATCTCATTATTATGCTCACCCATTCTTGCTGCATGTGAATGTATAAGAATGATAGAATGACTATAAACTTTTTTTTAATTTGAGAGCAATTGCTTTTATCTTTTTTTCTTGTAAAATAATATTTAAATATTAATAAAAAAATTACTCTTGAATTTTTAACAAATAAATATTTATTCAAAATTCAAAGAATAACTAATGATTTTGAGATTTATAGTATTAGGTTATGGATATGATAAATTTCTAATCATTTTTTAGTTTCTAGAGTATCAAATTAATTTAAATAGAGTAACAAAAAAAAAATAGCAATAGTAAACACACACACACACACACACACATATAATGATTTACATCTTCTTTAATTTTACATTCAAAAACGTCTTGAATGTTCTCTATAGATTAGAGATAGACCTCCCCTCTAATTTTTTTTATAAATTGACAAATAAGGTCATTTACGATAAGATTTTCAATACTGTAGCGCTTACTCTTATTTTAGAATTATTTTTATAATTTGTTAAACTCACGTTTCACTAATTCACAAGAATGCGTCTTAAAAGTCAATATAATATTAGTCAAAGACTCTTTATTCAATTTATTCTTAATAAATTAAATTTTATTCTCTCGATTATTAAAAACCATTCCTAAAGAGCGACATTACTTGTTACAATTTAGTCTCGCACATTTATGACAAACTTGCAATCTTTTTATTTATCTTTTCTAGAGTAAAAACTCTTATCTAAATTAGGCATATGAAAAATAAAAGTAATAGGAGATTGTCTATCTAATCAGATTTTTGTTTCGATTAACTATATTATATCTTGAAGGATGTTGTTATTTATGAGTATCCTTAATGTTGCCACGCTAGTTTTATAAATTTTTATTAAACTACTTACAAGAAAATAAAGAATCTATTCAGGGATTTTGAGAGAATTTTGTCTATTTTTAAAAATATAAAAAAAGAATAAAAGCTTAATTATTTAAGAAAATTAAAATATCAAATTAAAATTTCATATATTGTCGTTATCTTTCAATTAATTGGGAGCAACAAAATTATCCTGTAAAAAATAAACAAACAATTGTTAATATGATATTTTTTATCAACAATTTAAGACTCTTTCTATTTGAGCTTAATACTATATATTTTTAGAACATAAAAGAGGTAAAATAATTGTTACACTATATGGGTAACTAGGCTATTAAGTATAAAAGTGAAAAAAAGTAAACATTCACATCATTGTGGAATTTGGCAGAATTAACTTAATAGTTTGTCAAATTAGTTTAAAATTAAGTAATAATAAATAAATATATCCCTATTAAAATTCGGTGCCTTGAGTTAAGATACAATTTATCAAACAAACTGTCAAATTATTTAAAATTTAAATCACATATTATTATCACAAATTTAGTACTTCTCATTTTGTTTACAAAATATGAATTAAATTTGAAACTTATTAGTAGGACAAAATCGAGATATAATACTGATGTTCAACTAGAAACTCGAATATGAAACAAGTCAATAAAACCTTTAAATTCTTTATATCGAGTCAATGAATTTTATCTAATAGTCATTTATATCTCGATATAAATAACACATAATTAAACTAACTTTTTTGTAAAAGACGTAATTAATTTTATATTTATATACTATTTGAATTATGTGAATCTATACTGATTAGTGACTATGACGTCTCAAATTTTAGGAGTAGTTAACACACTAATACGATCATATAAAAAATTATTAATAGCATATTTTTGTGTGATTTATCATAACTTCGATCACATTTAAAAAATAGTTCTCTAATTGTTAATCTTTACTAATATCCTAATAACATAATTATCATGTTACTTATACTAATATTATCTCATAATATTCACCGAAGATATTTAGTGTGTCTATTATCCGATATTAATATTCGGTTGATATTTCTTTCATAGAAAATAATTTAGATAATCAAATTATTTGAGTATTCATATGTATATTCTATTATTAGTATAATTAAATAGAGGAACCAATATATATATATATATATATATATAAGACATAATTTCTTTTATTAATAAAACATATACAATATATATTATACTAATAATTCAATACAAAATACTTAAAATTAACAATATGAATAATTTTAAGGTATAGAACACCAACATAAATTATGTAATTTAATACTTTTAATTTAATTATTCAAATCAAAGTCTTTTCTATATTAACCTTCATAAAAAAAAATATTGAATTTAAAAAAATTTAATAGAGAAAAATTATAATAAAAGAGGCACTATGTCAAATAATGATATTACAATCACATCTTTTTAAATATCACTAAATGCTCACAAATTTCAATAACAATGTTATAAAGGATTTCACTAAACAAATTAAACAAACAAAATTAAAGAGAGGGTATTAACTTAATTGACTGTCTTACAACCCTTCCTCTTTTTTTCTCTCCACTTACTACACTCTCTGTAAAATTTTTTTGATGTTTGTATATTCTAAAAATTAGAGAAAATTATTTTTTATATAGTTCTTTTCTTATCCTAATCTTATATAAAATCTTTTTTCATGTAAAATTTAATTTTTTAATTTAAATTAAAAATCTCTTAACATAAAAATTTCTATAACATAAGTTGGAGTCTTAACCCAACAAACACAAGATAAATGCATTAAAAATTTTAGTTTTCAAAATATTTTAAGTTTATAAAAACAAATTCATTAATATATTAATATTTGTAGCTATTCAGATTTCAGTTTAGTTTAATTAGCACTATCCAAATTTGATAATTTTTTAATAATGTTAATAAATATTATAAATATTTATAAGTTACATAAAATTATTTTAATTAAAAAAATAATAGTAATTTTAGAAAATATACTTGCTTATATAATATATAAAAAATATTATTTGATATATAATCAAAGAAAGATGTATGAATAAAAATTATATAATATATTGTTTTAAGATTATAAAACTATATGACTTATTGTAAAATTAAAATATTTGATAAAAATTAATCAGATTAGTTTTCAATAAAAAAAATAAATTTAATAAAAATATTTTTCAAAAGAAAAGAGAAAATTATTTAACCATTCATGCCTTTTTTGTTAAGGTAAAAACAAACTCTTACTTTTCATTATTAAAATCAAGGAATATCATTTAGGCAAATGTCTAGCAATAGTTTAATTAAAACTGCAAATCTAAAAAAAAAAAATCATTTACTCAAATAAATAATAAACAATTAAATTTAAATAATATTATATATATTTACCTTTAAATTGTTTACTTAATAAAAATTAAAATTTCAATTATTTATTATATAAACATTTACCTTTAAAAAAGTACTCATAACGAAGTTAAAGATTTTATGTGGAAAATAATAATTCGAAAAGCATTTAAACGCCAAGCCCTAAAGAGTAAAACAAGAAGTCTTGTTCCTGAAAACTTTCCCAGAATTTGGCGCAGAGCAGAATACGGTTGAACTTGAAGTGCAGAGCAGCAGAGCTCCCGCCCCCGACGATTGAGTTTCTGTCATCATCATCATTGTAAGTCCTTATCTTCCGATTCCTTTCTTCCTTTCAATAGGAGATGCGATTGTTTAAGTAACTTTAATCAAAATTCAATTCGTAGCCCACTGCAAGTTCAATGCATTATGGTATGAGTTGATGATTGTCTAATTTATACATGGTTTTTGGAGCGAGCTGTTAAAACGAACAAGCTTAAGTTACTTGGAATGGGTCCTCCTGTTCGGAAATGTCAAGTGTGTAAGGAAGCTCAGTCCAAGTACAAATGCCCCTCTTGTCTTGCTCCTTAGTAAGTTTCTCTGTTCTTTTTTATTTGGCGAAACCCTTTTAACTATCATTGATGCTTCTAATTTTCTCTTCTTCCTTCCTGCAGTTGTTCACTGGTCTGTTTCAAGAGACACAAAGGTATCTATGTCTTTGTGTAATTTCAATTTTTTTTATTCTTATGTATGAGAGCCAAAGCATTATCCCATATGTTATTTTTAGTTAATTAGTTGTCTAAAATTCATATTGCCTTCAAATTGCAAAGTTTTAGGTTCGGTTTGTTTGATATTGCGGTAATTCCGTTCTACTTTGAAAGCAAAGTAAATATTGTAACCCACATTTTTATGTTGATATTTAAAATTTAGAGTTTTCATCCCACAGCAATTGTGTCTTAGAAACGACCACACCACAATACTCAATGGACCCTTAGTTTTTTAAATCAGGAGTTTCCATGATATTTATGGCTACAAGAGTTAAGAGAGGTGATAATATAATCAATCTAATGCAAGTCAACAGCATATAGTAATTTTTGAGTGTCTACTGATGATCATTGAAGTGTAAATTCAGAAACTTGTATCTGCTAATTTTACAATATAATTGTGGTTATTGGCTGTCTTATCATGCTACCAATTAAGGGAACTAATGCAAGCATAATGGTTCGTGCAGAAAATCCTTGTGCTAAGCCAGAACCTACTGAGGAGAAATTGAGTAAGAAATTTTTGCCTACACGACTGTGATTCGGTTACCTAATTCAATCGGTTCATAGCTGAAACATATCTTTATTTTCAACCTGCTTGTGATCATTCATGAATTTTTGGTTCTGTATCAATGGGTTTTAGATATAATGGTGTTGTATTTAGTAATAGTTGCAGCATACTCTTTTCTCTTCCCTCACTCGTATATGTATAGGTTGCTCACAGTTTCCCAGTCACTAGTTAAACAGAAAAATTTTATTTTTCTTAGTTTATCATTCTTGTATCAAAAAAACTTTCCATATATGTTTTTGCTCCAATATTTGACAATTTGACCACTTCTACAGGACCTAGTGTATAAGATCACTGCTTGTAATTGTGAAATGACATGTTTCCAATAGTGGTGATGAAACACTTATTCTGATGTTTCTGGCTCTTGGCAAAGAAAACAATATTTTTCAAGGTTGTTGGTATAGGAGAAACTAAATATTATCTTTTTGTTTTTCAAGATGTTGAACTATTATTTCAATGCATGAATTGCTACTTCTGGCAATCGTAAGGTTTCAGGAAACATGGTTTTAATCATATTAACGAATTCATGCATGCAAATGATTTGCATCTTCATAATACAAGCATAATTCTCTAAGCTTTTGCTTAATCATAATTTCTTGACTTTTGTACTTGTTAGTTCTTCCGGAATTGCCCACAGAAAGGCCATTAAGTGTTGATGAACCTAGGGAGGTGTTGCAAAAGGAGCAGTTAGAGTCTATAGGTATGGTTTGATAACAAGGTTGAATATTTTGAATCTTGAGGCAATAGTACTTCCCAAAATTTTAGTCTTTGACATGTTCTCATATGCAGCTTCATCCAGTGAAATCCGTAATGCATTAAAGGATGAAAGCCTTCGGAAACTCATCTTGGATATTGATAGTTCCCCTGATGCACAGAATGTGAGTAATTTAACTTCAACTTGAATCAAGTCCTAACAGTTTCACTCACCACTAAATTCTACTTGAAAGTGACGAGTAGAAAGTGACATTCATTGCTAAGTACTTACTGCCATTTAAGTGGTAGATTACCTGCTAATCCTGATTGTTAAACTGGTTAGGAACTAGACAAAGCTATGGGCGTGGAGGCATTTTGTATATTCACTGATAAGGTATATACTTTTGATAGCGGTCAAGATTGTAATATTGTAATTTAAAAATGCTGTGGAATGCTTATTGGATCTGGATAGAAACTTGAATATGGAGCTTCTAATTGGAAATCTGGCATTTTTTTTTTTCAGATTTTATCTTCTGTCAGCCCCGACAACCAACAGTTGCCACCACAAGAAGGCAGATAGTCAAATGTCATACGGGATTATTTTGGGGCTTACCTATCATTGACTACAGTATAACTCTTTCCAAATGATGATGTAACTGAGAAATGTACTGCAATCCTAAACTTACTTTTTTTTTTATTTTTTTAATTATTAGTAATAAGTTGAACATGGATTAACTTATGGAAGCTAGAACAAAATCTTGTGTTGATAAGCCTAAAGTCCTTTATGTTTCAATTTTTCTTAGGTTGCATTGCGTCCACCTTCTGAGTTAAGAGGATTAGCCTTTTATTGTCGGAAATCTTCTCTCCTATAAAATTAAGAATGATCCAAGGCTGCTGGAACTTTTTTTCTCCAATTAGAACCTTCATATATGAAAAAAATGGCTCTAGTAAATAAAAGGCAGAGTTTTGCCTCGGTAAAAATTAATTTAGCTTACTTTTTGAAATGAAATTTTAAATTCTATGCTAACATCTTGATTGCCTGTTGTTTATGTAATTCCTCTGAGAAGTATCAAGGTGCTAATGCCACATGGTATTTTTCGCTTATGATTATACATGAGAATAAGTGTAATCTTTGGTTGCTTTTGTCTCTTGTTTTGTGGTTGAGATCAGGGTTGTACCTTCCCCATTTTTTTGTTGATCCCTTGCCCTTAAAAAGTAACACTAGATTTCATGATTAAAGAAACCGCATCATTCTTCTAAATGTCCTCACACACTTAAAGTGGAAGGCCTCGGCAAAAGTCTGGGATCCTAGGTTGAAGGAAATCTCAACCAATTTTATTTTTATTTTTATTTTTATTTTTATTTTTATTTTTTTACACAGGAGTGTCAGGACACTCAAGCATAAGACCTTACCGAAAAGCAACAGCAGGCGTCAAAACTATGGAAGTCTCATTTTTTAGAAATACTTTCTTACTCTTACGTAATTGTATTGGAAATTCAAGAAATGAACCCTGATAATAATTAATTTTAAATTTAATCTTGTCTAAAAGATTTTCATAGTTAATCAAAAACATATTTTTTGACAATTTTACCCTTAAATTATAATAAAACCATGACTTGTATCTCACTCTTAACATTTTTGTAAAACCATTCTATCTCAAATTCAATAATTTATTGCATTAGAATACAACATAATATTTTCTATAGTAGAAACAGTAAAAGTACAACACAAACATATGAGTTTGCAATTTCTTTTTAATTATGTTTTGTATTAATCTAAAAATTTAAGTTTTGAAAGAAATGAGCATATATAATGGGTATTGTATGATGTTTCAAATGTAGTAAAAATGAGAATATTATTTAAATGTTGTTAATGTATTGATTTTTGGTCAGAAATGGTTCGATGAACACTCTTGAAATTGGTATACTAGTAAAAATATTTTTGTGATTGAGGGTGAAATTGTCAAAAATATTCAAGTTCGAGAGTGTAAAACACAATAATTTTATATGTGACAAAAGTTAAAATTCGAGAGAAAATATTAAGTTTTATTTTCAAGTGTAACAATATAGTTATTTTTAAGAGTGAGAATATAAGTATTTTAAAAGTGAGGATATAAGTACTTCGGGAGTGAAGAATAGCTAATGCATTGATTTGTTACTTTTTTTCCCTTCTAATAATGCAAACATGGCTGATGTAATTTTAATACTTGTACAATACGGGGATTCATAGACAATGGTACTGAATGGTAACAATTTTTATATTAGAGGTTTTATAAGAGGCTTTTGTGTAAATCATATAATTATATTTGAATAGTTTACGAAATATATTATATAACTTATTTTAGATAAATCCTGAAGAATTTACTATTAAAATAAGGGCGTTGTATAGAGATTGTTCACAATTGGGGTTTGCATTATTTATAGTAACTGACATTAAGAATCGATTAGACTTTGAATTTTTTATGACCATGAACCAGGTTTTCATGAATAGGGCAGTGGGAGTTTGTACAACTTATAGTACTCTTGAGCCAATGATACGTCATGAAGAACCTTCGAGCCCAAATGAGAGGACCTTCTACACACCTTTTTCAGTTTTCTAGTGATAGCAATCAAGTGAATTATACATTTTTTGATATGGCATAAAATCATTAGTCTATTATTGTAAATGATCCTGAATATTGTCTTTTACCTCAAAACATGGACAATGAACCCACTGGTAATGGTAGTTGTTTTACTAAATGATAAAATGAGGATTCTGTATGCTACTTATTTGAATCTGAAGTAAACCTTACTCAGCTATAATTTGATGCCCTTGATGTTCAAATAAGAGATATTAGTGGAATAAATTATTATGATAAAGAAGAAACTAATATAATTGGGGATGTTCGTGATAGGTCATGCAATCATAGTAATTTAATAGCAAGTCCATCTATGTCACCTATTCCTTAAGTTATAACTATACCTATTGCAGATGCACTATCAATGAATGACAATGGTTATGTTTATGTTGGCCAATTATTTAGTTCAAAGTAAGAATTGAAATGCAGGTTGAGTTTAATGGCATTGAAAGATCGTTATAAATTCAAGACTTATAAGTTGACAAAAGACTAGTATAAGCTGAGATGCATTGTTGATTCTTATAAATGGTGCACTCATACTATTAAGACTGCAGGATATCTAAATTTTTACGTTACTTGCAGAGACATTGATACGATGCATATATGTATTAATGATCAATTATATGATGGACATTGATAAGTGACTACTCAGATAATTATTGAAGTAGTAAAGAAGAAGTTTGTAGAGTCTAGGAGGATTTATACCTCTAAAAATATTTGAGATAATAACCACCAAGAATACAAGGTTCAAATATCATATAAGAAGGCATGGCATAGCAAAAAAAGAGTTCTAAAAATTGTCTTTGGTGATCCAGCTGTTTCTTTTACTAAACTTACATTATATTATTATGTGTTATAAGAAAAAAATAAAGGTACAGCGTGGGCTATATCATAACTCGATTTTGTCCTCTGTAAATTTTATCCATGTTTAATATAATTTATTGCAAATTTTTCTTATATAAAAATTCTATCTCAGGTAATATCTCATATAGTTTATCTTTTTTATATTAAAATATTAAAAATAATATTTTATATTAGATAAAGTAGAGATAGTTGATGTTAAATTATAAGTATTATTATGTGTTTATGTATGTTTATTTTATTATAAAACTTTTGACTTTTATATAGATAGCTGAGTAAGAGGTCATTTCTTTTCCTTCTGATCCTTGAGGCGCATCCTCATAATGTTCTTATTATTTATATATATTTTAAATTTATAATAAAGTCTTTTTATTTGCTTCTATTTGAGTTATTCAAATTTTGTAAATTCTCATATTATTATTTATTTCTTCATAAACTTATTATACGAGAGTTTTATGAACTATTCTTATCACACACACAC
>JAWDEX010194969.1:0-12228 GCA_035221805.1 Trichilia hirta
AGTGAATTAATTATTAGATGTATGACATTATGTGAAATTATTGGAAAATGTGATCAATGTGTATGTTTATGGTTATAAATGAATATTTTGGGCTCTTGATAGTATTTGCAATTCATTCTAAATTGGCCTAATCCTTTGATAAATATGTGACTTATGAGTTAGTTAGAATTTTGTTAATGCGCTTTACGTGTTTCTGTTGTTCCTCATTGTTAATAATTCTCATGATAACAAGAGATACGTAATTACGTTTTGATCTGAGTCACTGCTGGTTGCATGTAACACTACTTAATCAAGCCTTTTGCCACTATTTGATATATTGATAAATTTATGTGTTATAAAATTATTTTTTAAGAATGTGTTATTTTAATTTGAGTATATTTGTTTTAATTTGTTATAAATGAAAATGATTTTGAGTCACATCGACTTTAAAAAACTTGTATGATTTACTTGCTGAGTGTACGACTCACTTTTTATTTATAAATCATTTTTACAATGGATAAGGTTTAAAAGTAGGAAACGTTCGAGGTGATAAAGAATTTTGTTGTATATAATTATCTAATAATAGTGACATTTAAAAAATTTTTGTATTAATAAAAGTGTTGTAGTTGTGTTTTTGTACGAAATATTGTTGTAATTAAGAAAATAGTGATTATTGTAAGTAAATTATGGCATATTTTGTATGAAGGATAGATAAGTGGAAATAGCGTGTTATATATATACTTTTAAAGTTAACAATAAAATAATTATTAATTAATTCTGTATAATGTAAAATATCATCAGATTTAATACAATTCCTCTAAAAAACTCATTTTAAATAATAATACTAACACGACAAATGAATTATTAGGTAGTCAATCATTTGAATGTAAAAAATCAATAACATCAGCATTAGCAATATCTAGTAGACAAAATACAAATATTTTACAATGTAATTGTCTTCAAAATATAATTATATATTTTTAGAGTTAAAAATAAAATAATTGTTAATAAATTCTGTATAATGTAAAATATCATCAGATTTAATACAATCCCTTTAACAAACTCAATTTAAATAATAATACTAATAGGACAAATGAATTATTAGGTAGTCAATCATTTGAGTATAAAAAATAAAAAGCATCGGCATCAGCAATATCTAGTGGACAAAATACAAATGCTACACGACATTCCAATGCGATACTAAAGTAACCACTCGAAAGAAAGAATTCAGTACGAATAATAATGATAATAGTAGTATGACAACTAACAACGAATACAGGTAAGAATTAAAAAATTCACAATAATACAAGCTATTATCATTATTAATATAACCCAAATTATCAACTTAATTTAATTGAACATTATAATTTAATTCAGTAAAATAGTCACTCGCTTGAATGTACAACAATTGAATTTTTGCAAGTTGATCAATTGTTCCCAGTACCTTGGCACTGTGAATACGTCCTTCTCACAATCTCTTCTCTAGTAGAAGGAATACGTTACTTTCTTGGTCAACCTGAAGGTATACATTGTTTAGGCGACTTGACATTAATTTCATTTAATTCAAATGGAATAACCCAATCAATCTCATTACTAATAAAATGAATGGCTTCAGCATATGCTGCCACAAGCTCTTCTATAGTATAGTACTTGGAGTATAGAGAATAATACCATAAACATATGTGTCTACAGACGACCAACGCATGAGCGCAAGGGAGTTGTTGTAGTTCAAATTATCTACAATTGTATTTCTTCTATTATAAGTTAATAATGTCGACTTGACCATGAACTTTAACTTTAAACTCAAATCGCAAAACGGACTCAATAATCATATTATGTGACAATGCCAAATTATCATTAATTTTTTTTTTCTGTGCCACTTTAGTCAGATGTCCTCCTAAAACAGCCATCTCCCTGTGTTTATAAAACATTTTTAAAGTACTGACCTAATGCACTTAGCCAATGATATGATTGAAAAAGAGCATATATTTTAAAGCAACAAATTAATACTCTCGGTAATATTTGTTGTCATGATGTCGTAGCCACGAAATAAAAATTATAATCTTGCCCACTTTTGAACCCCAATGTCAAACTGAAGGTATTCAGCCGCCTCTGGATGCATCGACCTTAAATTGAACATATATTCACTAAACTCATGAACTCGATAAACTTTAGCAGCTAAAAAATACGCTTGCAATTGAAAATATCAGTCTTTCGAGCTCGTATCTTATACTTTGCTTTTATGTTTCCAGATATATGGTAGGTACAAAACCCATGAATTGCATTTGAAAAAATTATGTTGATTCCCCTTTCAATACTAGAATGTCTATCAGAAATAAATACTAAATATTCTATAAGGCCTATTACTTCATGAAATTTTAATAAAAATCACTTCCACGAAGCATCATTCTTCGAATCGTCGACACTAAAAGTAAGGAGATATATTTGGTCATTTTCATCTATACCAGCTGTCTCAAATAAGGTTTTGCGATATTCTTCTTTTAAAAATATTCTATCAATGGCTATTACTGGCCGAATATTGTTACTAAATCCCTGAATACATGATCAATGGACATGACAAAGTATAATAAATAATCTTTATCATTCATTTCAAAAGTAATGACTGAATCAGGATTTTTCTCTTGTAACACATGACAATACTTTGGGAGTACCTTAAAGGACTCAGCAGGATCTCTAATTACAAGTCTCAAAGCTTCTTCCTTACTACGTTATGTCTTAAAATACGATAACCAAACCCTATACTCTCTTTAAATGTTATCCCAAATATTTTTTGGCATGTAAACACAATTGACATCTGTGAGTTTATCTTTAATCAATTGCCCAATTAATCAAGTGGTTACTTACCGGTGCCCATCTTGCAATTGATCATTTTGACAATTATGAGTTGTAACCATACCAATAACTCGAAAGTGCATATAATTCCCAATTTTCGTTGCACGAACTCGCCATCTACAACCATCAATCCTGTACTTTGCCTCAAAATGGTCTATAGATGATTTGGACACAATTATTTTATAATAATTTTTTATGATCATAAGGCTTAATTTGGCACGCAATTCTTACTTCGTATTAAAATGTTGCCCAACACATACTTTATTTAATCCAAAACTTGATGAACCTTCATTTGACATAACTGTAGCTAGTATTATAGGTAACAAATAACTAAAGGACTGGCTTGATAATAATGGTTGCATTATTCTCGCACTTCTATAAACTTTCATACCACGACGTGCATTAATGTCTCCTTCTTCATTCCTATATTCGTGAAGAAAATCATTATCACTAAAGTCGAATAAAATGCCGTGATCCACTTGCTCTTGTTTTCTTTGTTATGGATCATAAGGATCAGCAGTTGGTGGCTCTTCAATTTTTGCTATTGGTCAATAATGTTCTTGAACCTCAGAATTATTGAAATGATATTGTCTCGTAGATTGGGATTGATATGCTAATGGGATATTAGTTCTATTAGAGGACTTAAATGGTGGTATAGGAACTTTACTAGTAGTTCGATGCGATAGAGCATTTTTTCTACTTGAATTTGCATCACAAACACGTTCTACAGTTACAAACAAATGACAATATCCCCTCATGTTTGTAATATAAGTTAGATCATTGGCATTAATAAAAACACAAAAATTGAATTTATTGTTGATATCTGTTGCAATCTGAAGTGCTCCTAATGATTGTGTACTCTCCATAAATATTGCTTTTACCTTAATTTTGAGCTCAGTAGGATTAATATTAAATATCTCGTACAACTTTTATATAAATTATTCATAATTAATGATTTTTTCAATATAACATGGCATAATCGATCCACCATTATATACTTCGTTGCCATTTTAGGTTGGTTCTCACGAACCTCCATACTGAATTATAATTTTTACTGATATCAACATAACTATAAAAGAATTTCGAATAAAATCAGTTATAACAAAATAATCTAGATTAACACACAAAACATAATTCTACATTAATTGAGGTTAATAATAACAACAACAACAACAATAATATATTAATCATTAGTTTAAATAATTATACATTTTATTTAAGATTTTCAAAAATTAAAACCTTAAAATGTACACTCGAAAGTGCATGTACTTCCTACTATACATTGCACTCGAAAGTGTTCTTCGACACTCTATATATATTTTTTACCAGCACAATTTTTTTACATTTATTTTTACTTAATATCCCTCTCTAATTTTTCACAAGTAAATATATTCAATTAATTTGGCAGCAATTAACTCAAATTAAATTGTAATTCTTCATTTTAGTTCATTAATTCTTATTTACATTTATTAAAACTCATCAATATTAATAATTTATCTTTAAATATAATATATTAATAATAATCAATATATTTATTATAATTAAAAAATAAATTTTAATTTATTTTTAAAATTTTTAATATGCGCCGGTAAATTGAGAGAATTTGGGAGTTAATTAATATGAAATAATAATTAAATAAAAATAAATTTTATTTTAAATATTTTTTATTTAAAGGTATTTTTATCTTAAAACAGTGATATAGATTATTGAAAATTTAATAGAAGATGTTTTTGAATTCAAATTTTAGACGGTCCTCATTTTTTATTATTTTCCTGTATCCTTCGGAGCTACCATCGAAACAAACTCCCCCTCCATAGCCAGTGTTTCTTACTTTGAGCACTCAATTCGAGAGTAGAATAGCGAAATATCTGTGTTCTATTTCGGAATTTGAGACTTTAATACTCTTGATGGACAGATTTAAGACCGTATCCATCTTCCTTGGACTCGTTCTCTTATCCAATGATGTGGGATTTTCATATGGGATATCTGTATCATGTATGATCATGTACGACGAAGGCGGTGCTCCTAGTGTTTATGAGTCTGAAGATTGTTTCGAACAGGCTCTCTCCTATGCAACTTTTCACAATCGGGGTGTCGAATGTCAGTTTGCGCAGCTTCAGGGACTCCGGAAATACCAAGAAGATCGTATATCATGTGATCTTGACATGAAGATACCGCTTCCGGGTTGCTTCTCTCTCTTACTCTCTTGTTTGGTTTATCTGTGAAGTATATAATAAACGGCTTTGATTATTAGACTTTAAAGAATATACATAATTTGTAGGTTATCTTTTGAGATTGAAGGACATGTATGTTATTAAGTTAGTTGAGTAATTTTCACAAACACGTGTGTGACGTTGTTCGCTGTGAAGAATGTACTTCAAAATTCTCTGTAATTGGACAATATATTCAAGGACTACCGAACTGCAGCTAAGAAGGAAAATAAATTTAAAATGATTTGTTGAAGGTGTTTGACCTCAATTTATGCAACATCAGATATTTTCCATTTGAGCACTAAATTTGGACGATTGTCAGCCTTGTGTTATTACTAAAATGACTTGCACTGAATTAATGGCATGTAGGCAAAAATGGGAACAAGGAATTTAAGCTTGGAATTGCTGCAGTTTTTGATGGTCATGGTGGTAAGGAAGCTAGTGAGATGGCTTCAAATCTTCTCTTTAATTATTTTAACCTGCACTATTCATTCAAGATGTACAAGCTAATGGTGCAATATAAGGGGGAGTTAACCATTGCTGAGAGTAAAGCTTTGTTGCTGGAAGTGCTAAAAGAAGCATTGTTGAGTACAATTCATGACATTGACATCAAATTTACTCAGGTGAGTAGCATGCTCTAGTCTCTGGATTTTTGGGTCTTGAAATTGTTCCAGTAGTTTTGGCTCCTCATAACTTTGTGGATGGCTCATTCAATACTTTCAGGAGGCTCTTGAGAGCAATCTCTTCTCTGGATCCACTGCCACCATCGTTGTGTTGTTTGATGCGAAAATTTTAGTTGCCAATGTTGGTGATTCTAAAGCCCTCCTCTTCTCAGATAAGATTCAGTCTGATCAGGAGGCCAAAGGTTTGAGTTTTTATTTGTTCAATTCTTGTATAAGTTATAACTATGCAAATGCATTGCCAGTACACTAATAGCAAAAACATGTAACCTGAACAACTGTATTTATTACATCTATTTTCCCTGAACAAACAGATTAATGGAATGTTCGATGGTAATTTTGCAGCCGCACTTTCAGCTGTAGAATTGACAAAAGATCATCATCCGGAAAGAGATGATGAAAGAGCTCGAATTGAGTCAGCTGGTGGTGCCGTTATTATTCGGGGAGTACCTAGAGTTAATGGTATCCTTGCTACGTCCCGCTCTATTGGTGACATTTATCTCAAAAGGTGAGTTGCTACCTTCATATTATTCATTGTCAAACCTGATAAAAATTGAAAAAGTCCCCTGATCTTTACTATGTTTAATGTCAATTCTGCCCTCTGGATCTCTTACGTTTCTGCCAATCTTGTTTGATACTAACAAAAATACAATCATTATAATCTCGTGTATGCTGTTGCTGCTCCCATTCAAAATATTTCTACTTTGTTTACAGGTTTGGCGTTATAGCCGTACCTGAGCTAACAGCTTGGCAGCCCATTACTCGTAATGATAGGTATTTGATGGTTGCATCTGATGGCATATTTGAAAGCCTGACAGCCGATAATGTTCGTGATCTGATATTTGAATGGGATTCGCATGTCCAAGGGATAGGATCATCGTCCTCATTGACTGAATTTATTGTAAACACTGCATATGATAAAGGTAGTGCGGATAACCTTTCAGTCATTTTAATTCCCTTGAGAGAGGTTTTGCCGGAAGCTTTGTAAATGAACTAGTATTAATGTTTTTATTGCTAACATTCTGCCCGCCACTGCAAAAAGATCTCCTAGTTTCACAACTCATCATGATACTGACTTCTGTAGCTAGAGATTTGCCGCCGGTAAATGTTTTCAGTGAACCTATATTTGAGCCATTTGTATACAATAAGGCGTAAGCTTGAACAGTTTTCCTTAAATGATAGATTTTTGTCATACAAGTCAGATACATAAAATCGAACGTTATTCTATTGGTTATATACAAAGAAGTTTTATCATGATTGCAGATTCACCATAATCTGGAAATGGCATAAGCAACTCCTGTTTTATAAAACCTAGTGATTGACGTCTACAACACAAATTGAACCAACCATGAATACTGAGGAAGATCTGTCACTCGAAAATTTTCCAAAATAATGATCAAAATTAAGGAATTTCGTCAATTGCTCTCGACTAGTGAAAGAACAAGAATTATAATTGAAACGGATTATTATCGACTCCTGACAAACCTATTTTCATACCTATATCTACTAGCCCTACAGAAATGATTATGTGATTATGACACTTCAGATAGGAATTTTTAGTGATTAAGGATTTTACAAATTACAATTGAATGATTCACTCAAGTAATTAGCTTGAATAACTTTTGAACATACTAGTGTACCCCAGTGGAAAACTTGGTCAACATCATCTGGGAATCTTATACAAGGACCCCATTATTCTCTTTTAATCCTATTGGAGTAGGGAAATGTGAGAGATGGGGAAGCAAATGAGAAATGAAAAGAAACGGGAAAAAAATGGTGGTCTGTGCCAAAAGGCAGGAAAATCCCTGTAACATATGATCATCTTTGTAGCCATCCTTTCTTCACTTCTCAATCGCACATCCTCAATAAACCTAGTACTTTGAACAAGACAGCAATTCCCTCGAATAAACACGAGAAAGCTTTGATTTTTCACCTATGATGTATTCTCGAATTGCATGAAAGGAAGTAGGTGCTAATATCAATGAGGATCACCAGTCAATCCTTTGGCAGACAGATGTATCATCAATTTACTAGAAGCTGCTGAATGCAGATATCACTCCGCACTCTTCATGAAACTAGAACCCCAGTTCTTTGCCTGAATTCCCATATGGACCTATCAACAGAAAAGGAACCAAGTTCAGCATGTCTAAATAATGCATGATATTCAGTTTTAGGTAAAAGTCTTAAACATATATCACTATGCATATATATACCCATATTCAGATCGAGTAAGAACTGATTATATCTAAGTCAGCATGGAAATTCTTGCCTTTTGACTTCCTAGCAACTTTGAACTTGTTTACAGCACAAAAGGGCCCTCAAGTCACCTACATTGGCAACTAAAATTACACCATCTACCATCAGTCAAGATTAGTTGTGGAAGTGCACTCCACTGAGATTGTTATTGAAGGCTTCCTGGACCAAGCAATGAATTAAACCAAACTTGTAGGATGGTGCAAGACAAGTCAACGAAGGACATTCTCCTAGTAGATGCCATTTAAAGCCAGCGACCAATTGATGTAATTTTGAAAACCTGAGTCTCACATAAAAGGGAAGTGAATCTTCTTCTAGTCACTTGACAGAGCGCCTACACCTTGACCTTAGTGTGTAAGGCTGCATCAGGTATTTCAGCAACTGCTATTGATGATGCAGTAGCTGCTGCTTTGTAAAATCACATCCGTTCTGCATTAGCAGCTTCAGATGTACTTGCCATAAAATGATTCCAGTTCTACATAAGTTGCATATGATTTTACTTCCAGAAAACATTTAATGCCAGATAATTTTTCCATTTTTGAAGAAGCATTCATATGCTCAAACTCAAATCTAGAATATGTGAAAGGCTGGCAGTTGATTTGTAGTTAAAAGAGAGAGAATCATTAAATGTGCGTCTACGTAAACAGTTAGCAATAACATGTATCACTACAAGACAATGGAGAACAATGTACCTTCTATAAATAATAATATCATTAAGAGAAAGACTTGTACACTTCTCGCCAACTCATCTTTTGGATGGTTGAAAATAAGGATGCTGCAGAGCATCATCAACATTCAGTCGGTCCTCCTGCAAGTTAAATCTGCTTCAGATTGGCTTGTGGTAATAATTCAACAGCACATAATGGAAACCAAAATCTAAAAGTCAATGGTAATTGAAAAACTTTAATAATATAATTTGTAATGACCAATAGCTGATTAAGTTATATTGTCCAAGTTAAATCACCACCTCATAATCTCAAAACAACATCAGGCCATCAACATTCACAAGAGATATAATGGCCCATGAAGTTCAAACATCCTCTTTCCCATCACCTACTACTAAAATTTTATTTCATTTCCAAGTTATAAATCACCAGCTCACTTATTTACTAGACCCAAAAACATTCTAGTTCTCTTAATATTTGATTCCAGAAAATTACTAAGGGATGTTTAAAGGCTGTCTTTGGCATAGCTGCCAATAAGGTGAACTTATATGCACACACATTCACATACAGAAACATATATGCCAGCAGTCAAAACTAGGAGAATGGCATTGGAATACCCAAGTTTATTCCAAACATTACTGTCTTTTAATTAATATGATAACAGCAAGTAATTCGGAATCCAATAATTCATAAAACGGATCAGAGATAATAAAAAGCAAAAATGGGCATTTGCTATTAATTCCACGTGTGCATTCTTAGAAACTAATTTTTTTACACATTAATTAAATTCTGGAACACTGAACATAAAAGAACATATGAATGACACAGAGGTAAGGCAACGGACAACTTAGGGGTGATTTGTTTTAGTTTTTGGTTGAATATTTAGTGTCTGTTTAGCAGTGCTAATTAGCATTATATATGTAACAAATTAAGAAATACGTTATTTGTTTTAAAGGAGTTTACCAAATTTAATTAACACTGGATAATTTTTAGATCCATACATTTATATGCTATTAAAATAGAACTTGTAGCGCTTTAGGCATAGAAAAAGGCATTTCAATGTACTAAAAGATGCTAAGATATGTGAGCACTCTGAAACCTAGGCACTTTTTCTTCAGCACTACCAAATCAATGCTTTAATGTAGTTGAATCCAACGAATTTAGGTAATTAGTTTATTTATTTTTCTAACTTAATAAGAATTTTCAAACACTTTTAGCTCGAATAAAAAAAATGTTTTAACTTTTCTCACCATTTTGCTGAATGTAGAAGTTTAAATAATTTTGTTAATTTTTTTCTTAAAAATATCCCTACTTAAATAGTTTATATATATTATTACCCATATAAAATCTGTTGCTTGTTTGTTTTTTGAAATCCGTGCAAAATTTTTTGGACTTCCTCTCCATCAAATTCATTCAATTAAATTTTCAATCATTTGCTCTAACCAACGTCATTGTTCTTAAAAGCGTGTGTTGTGGAATATATTATATTGACTCTAATTATGGCATTCCTAGATGATTGTTAAATTTTATACAATATTTTACTTGGGCCACACAATATACTAACTAGGGATATGTGAAACGGATTCATTTTGGAATGAAAACCCTAACATAGTTGACTATATATTTACGTTTTATCGAACATTATAAGCTATAACAAAACTAGCATTAACACAGTTTTTTTATGCTTATGGATGAAAATTATTTTATTCATATTTTTTAAAGATATTTTATTATTCATTTAAAATTAAAAATTTGTAAGCCCAAGTATGCTTAAGTGTTCAAAAAAAAAAACAAAAAACAAATATTATTTAGATTTAGTCATTTAGATATATTCAAATTTTAGTCAAACAAATGGACACTGCCTTATTCTTTTTTATTTTCTTTTAGATTGTCAAATTATTTATATCAATACGAAAATAATTCACAATAATAATACGAAGTGAAGTCTTATGCTCAGGAACAATATTCTGGAACTGCAGAATCTTAATACTTACTGGATCCCAAAGCAATAACTGGCGCACTAACCGCAATGCCCAAACATTAGAAAACCTGAAAACATGGTGCAACAAGAATATGATGAGCAAAAGAAACAATACTGAGGAGCAACAGAACATCCAGAACAGCATTTTCTTTAAACAATGCATAATGCATGATATCATAATTTACCCTAGTTTAAGAGGATCTCTACTCTTTATTTGTCGAGAAAAAAATTCTTCAGAGCATTTCCAAGAAGCAGGGGAAAGTCCACCCTGGATACCAAATAATTAAATTTAATAATTAGTACATCGTTAGCAGAACGATAATTATGCTTCAAAAAGGGTTTAAGAGCACCATCCCCATAACACACAATCATCTGCTAAATATTGACTTAAAGCTGAATAGGGAGGGAGAATAATGGATATAAAATAACCAATGAATTAAATCCAAATTAACAATCAATCAAGTTAATAGTCACTTATGAAGCAATTTATGAAACATTCAACATTTAACCACGACAGTTATCATATAACCAACATATAAGTAAATAGAGGGCAGAAAGAATGAAGAAAAACAAAACAGAATCCAGGAGCACATTGATGGTAAACTTACTCGGTTTTTAGTATGCTTGAATTTTGAGGGACCACCAGGGATTAAGATACATAATTCCATGAAAGACCTAAGTCTGGCACCATAAAACACAAACAAAACCACCAGTGTCAAAATTCTTCATCTGAGCATGCAAAAGATTAATTCCCCTATTCCCCTTCCATCAAATAGAACAACATAACAATTTCTCAATCATAAAAGAACATAAAAGAGACAAAAATTTGAGCGCTCTCATATCTGAATATTTCATAATTCTACTTAATATTCCAACATCCAATTAAACATTTCTAATAGTTATGGATAGACACTACTGAGCAAGTACTGAATATATATAAGAATTATAATAAAATCAAAATACATATTTCACCCCGTAGGTAGGATAAAGTGTTAAAAACCATGGCTACCATTGCCTCCCTCCCTCTCTCCCTCATAATATGGTAAGGTAGATAATTTCATATTCATCCCTTGAGACTCTTGATTGAGATTGAAATTGTGGGAGAGAGAAATGGGTCGATAGCAGTTGATCTTATTCACAGTACTACTATTTCATTTATACAGGAGTTTGCTAGGAGTATCTGGAAACAAAATTTGATGACCAGAGGTGACGAGTTTCTTGTGGTTCTTATCAAATATTCTATGTGAGGTACAAGCTATCAAATTTTCAAAATTAAGGAGAAAAAGTGTATTCAGCAATTTGTAACTTGAAGGGTAAATTCTTCCCAAGAATAAGACTTACTTGTAAGCAAGCTCTTTCAAGCTATCATTCCAACCCTCAAGATGTTGATCTAGAAGAGCACGAGTCAAAGAACTTATCTGAAAAACATTTGGTGATCCTAAGATCAACTCCAAGATTACAACACCAACACTCCACATGTCATACCTATCAAACAAAATAAGAAATAGCAAATTATCCCTCAGAATATAGATGGAAGCAATTTTCTTTCTTTCTTTTCTATTTGTTCTTCATAGATACATAGATAGACAGACAGACAGTTAGACATT